>OX439006.1:5000-22500 GCA_949316495.1 Amphiduros pacificus | reverse complement strand
AAAATAGCGTGATTTGTAGGATATGTACAGAGACAACATGTGATTACTTCAAGGGTATGTACATAGATAAAATAGCGTGAATTGTAGGATATGTACAGAGACAACATGTGATGACTTCAAGGGTATGTACATAGATAAAATAGGGTGAATTGTAGGATATGTACAGAGACAATATGTGATGACTTCAAGGGTATGTACATAGATAAAATAGGGTGAATTGTAGGATATATACAGAGACAATATGTGATGACTTCAAGGGTATGTACATAGATAAAATAGGGTGAATTGTAGGATATGTACAGAGACAATATGTGATGACTTCAAGGGTATGTACATAGATAAAATAGCGTGATTTGTAGGATATGTACAGAGACAACATGTGATTACTTCAAGGGTATGAAGTTATATCCATAAAAATGTATTCATGCAGACCATTAAGAATAAGCTTTAGAAGTCTCATTCTATTTTTATAATTTCCATAGATATTTGCATAACCTTATCATCAGCCTTAAAGTGTTAACATTGTGATTATGTTGATCTGACAGGGAGGATTCTATTTGCTCAATCTGGTGGACAACTACGTGGGCGGGTTCCCTCTCCTCTTCGTCGGACTCCTGGAATGCATTACTTTACAATGGATGTATGGTTAGTTATCAATATCAGAGGCGGATCCAGGGGGACACTCACTCACCCCCAGATTGAAAATTGTCAATATTTGTACAGGAAGTTTTCTAATGTTTTTCTATAATATCAGCTATATTTTACCTCAATTTCATCTGAATTTAAATATCATTTCAGCTATGAATAATGATATTGCAAATGTTTTAAGCTGTGATTCCTAATTAATTAGAGTCAAAAATTTCATGAAATCACCGAGTTTACAATCAATTCTACTGAGAATTGGGATATGTTTAAATGATATGCATTCATGAAACTATGAAACAAGCTCCCTGAAATCAACCAAAATACACCTGCCCGGATTATTATGTTTTGCTAAAAGTGCCAAACACTGTGCAGTACTATTTTGACGACTGTTGTGGTCTGCAAGGTTGTTAGGCCTGAAACAGACAAATACTAATGGACAAACAGTCCTCTGTAAGCCAAATCATTCCAGTGTCCCAATCTGAAGGTGTCCTATTGCTAGCAAACCATTACCAAGAAGGTGTTTGCATGAGATCACTGGTCAGCTAAACAAAGTTTATTGACAAAGTGTTCAATGGATAATTTTGATTTTAGCAGAAGACTACTTTCAAGGGGCACAACAAATTTTGTAGGCAAAATATGACGGGTTATAACATTTGATTCCAAGGCTTAGAGTATAAACATTTTAATTATGCAAGAAAAAAGTGCTTGAAAATATAATTTCCAGAAAGCTTTATGTAACTTGTCTTTTTTTATTGTCATGGTTTTTGAAGGATTTACAAGATTTGCTGACGATGTGGCCATGATGCTTGGCAGAAGACCAAACTTCAAGGTGTCGTGGTGCTTCATATCCCCTGGAATACTCTTTGTAAGAATATTTCCCTACAATAATAAAGGCTTCTTGACTAAAACCAAAATACTTAATATTTATTGATAATATTTATCATTAATCTGTAATAGTGAGAAAAAGATGTTTTGGCAAAATGTAATGGTATTTCCACAATCAGGAAGATGCTTGAAGAGAACAAGTTTAATGTTTAATGATTTTCTTTACTTTCAGTCATTATCAATATAACTTATCACTGTAATCTATGTAAATGTAAAAAGAAAACATTTTACAAAGTTAATGGGGCAGTGTATTTATAAAATATGTAGGCTTGTAAAACAAGTTGTGTTTTTTTGCTGTTTTTTTATTTTATGATAAATTAACACACAGAACACAGATTGAGTACAGAATAAAGACCCACACAAGCTTAAAATCATGAATGCAGGTTTAATGAAATCATATTTAAATATGTAAGGCTTTAAGAAACAGGTTGAACCAATTTCGATTTTTTGTTTATTAATGATGAATTTAATGCTCCAGGTTTGGTATTCACTTTTTTTTACACACACAAAAATGTGAAATTCAATGTGGTTTGTAAATCAAGAAGAGTTACATGTTCAATATATGATCAACATTCAGCAATCTTGGTTTTGTTGCTTTGTGTACAGGTATCACAAATGATTTTCAAAGTAAAACAAAAATGTGTGAATACTTTTATTGGTATGCCATATGCGGCTATTAAATGCCCGCCGATTGTTCTTTACATGGGATTCACCTCTTAGGTCAGGTACATTTGCCCATCAAAGACATGTCACAGCAACATTTAATGTTTCACATTCAGACATAATATGCTAAACAAGGTTCTATGTTTTATAACATTTTATAACCCTTGACCTTTGATATTTTGGTGACAGGGTTAGGGTTAGGGTTAGGGTTAGGGTTAGGGTTAGGGTTAGGGTTAGGGTTAGGGTTAGGGTTAGGGTTAGGGTTAGGGTTAGGGTTAGGGTTAGGGTTAGGGTTAGGGTAAGGGGTTCGTAAGATGATGATCACTTCTGTGATGATCAAAATGACAAAGTCCACCTGTGTAGTATGTACGCTATGAAGGAGCGAAGATAGAGCTTTGTAAATTTTTACGGGGTCCCCTACTTTTTCATTCTACATCGTTTTTTCACTGTTCCGAATAGGTTGGGGCTAGGGTGCTAGGCAATTTGCACGGAACAAAAGTACAAAATTGGCCCTGTTGCTATGTACAGAAATACTGCAAGGAGTCAATTTAGTGTCTTGAAATTTTTTACGTGGTATCCTACTTTTGTGTAAAGAGTGCATCTCTTTGGTTTCTGAAGGGCTAGCCCCAATGGGCTAGGTATGGCAGCCCCAAAAAGTTAGGGTTCATAAAAAGTGAAAGTTGGGAAATTTGCTAAAACACGCTCTCCTTTTGGAAATTCTGCTCTACGGGCATTATTTGTCGACCATATTCACAAAAATCCGATTTTCCAATGAAAAATGAGAAGTACTTTGAATTTTTCTTCCACATCAGTCCACAGCTATAGAGTAAACACCATGAAGGAGCGTAGGTAGAGCTTTAAAGGTTTTTATGGGGTCCCCTACTTTTGTCTAAAGAGTGCATCTCTTTGGTTTCTGAAGGGCTAGCCCCAATGGGCTAGGTATGGCAGCCCCACAATATTTTGGGCCATAAAAATTGAAAGTTGGCAAATTTGATGAAATGCGCTCTCCTTTTGGAATTTCTGGTCTATGGGCATTATTTGTTGACCATTTTTGAAAAATCTTATTTCCCATGATCAATGAGGTGAATTTTTAAAATTTGGAGAAAATTATCCTTTTCTAAAATATGGAGAGCATGAAGGTTCGCTTTATAGTAAAACATGGCATGCTGAGGCCATGAAGGAAAAATAGGTTAGCTCTGTAATTTTCAAAACTCTAGTACCAACAAGGTGCCAGGGTCAAAATTTCGGACATGAGAATCAACTGTGGGAAATTGGATAAAATATGTTCTTTTGGAATTTCTGGCGTACGAGTGTTATTTGTTGGCCATTTAGGCCCAAAACTGATTTCCATTGAAAAATGAGACACACATGCACCAATTACCCTCAATACTTCCACCCAGAATTGTCTACTTCCTGTTTCTAAACACTTTTGATCATAATTTCTCAAATAATTGCCTTTCAACATGCACAATACATCAATCAAAACCTTTCAACATGCACAATTCATCAATCAAAACTTTTCAACATTAACAATACATCAATCAAAACCTGAACATTTTCCAGATTCAAAATTATTTAAAAATATTTTATCACATGACCTAATTTGCATAGTTTTACATAATGAATAAATTCAAAAACAAATTTTAAAATAAGGTAAAAATGGTATGATTTTCCATAATACACAAAATTCTAGGTTATTTTTTTTTTCTAAGAAATTAATCGGATAATTATCAAGTGTGTAAAAAGGACTTGAAGTTGAGGATGAAGGAAATAAAGCACCAGATTTATTCTGCATGGTAAAGGCCAGTAAAGTTGCGTGGGGAAAAAGAATATTAAATAGTAATAGAAAATGGAAAGTAATATTGTCAGAATTTATAAAACCCATGTCATAGAACATTTTTCTTAAACTAATTTAAGTAAATTAGTCATAGAAAATATTAAGATTCCATTTTATAAACAAGTGTATATATTTTGGAATGAATTAAAACCAGTACAGAAATACTCTCTTATGGAAATGAAATTCTATGGTACAATAAATATATTCAGTCTCCGATAAATGTCAAACATTCAAAACAGGGAAAAACCAAAGAATTGATGTGGCCTGATTTTTACAAAGCTGGTGTTATATATGTTAAAGATCTCTTTAATGACACCAATGAAATATTAGGTTTTCTAACAAATACACATTGAACTGTAATATTTTAAACTATTATACACAAAGAAAAGCAATTCCATTACAGAAGTTGGAAGCAATATCAAAAGAAAAAGCCCCAATACAAAACAGGTTGGACATTATTCTTAACTGTAAAGGTTACACAAGGATTCTAAAAGAAATAAAAACCAAACATTTCTATGACTCTTTTGTATATGATGTGTTTGAAAGACCAACTGCCTTAAAAAAAGTGGGAGCTCAAATACACAATCCAAGATGACTGGTTAACTATATTTAAACTACCATATTCCTGTACTAGGGAAACAAAATTACAAGCTCTTCAATATTGAATTATAAACAGAATTTTACCATGTAAGAGATGGCTGTACAATTTTTCTATTGTGGAATCTGAAAAATGCCTTGAATGCATTGTACCAGACGACATTGAACACTTTTTGTTTGAATGTACTATAGTTAAGGATTTCTGGATAGCTTTGGAAAAATGGTGGAACAGAACAACACCTAATGGAATTAAAATAACAGTAAAACATGTAATATTTGGATTTTACTATTATCTTAAACATTTTACCAATTTAAATTATATTGTTTTACTTGCAAAGATGTATATTTATTATCAAAAGAATTGTGAAGAAAGAGTATGTTTTTATAATTTCCTTAGAATTCTCAAATACAAATTAGAAACAGAAGAGTTCATTCATACAAAAAACAACACAATTGATATATTTAAAGAAAGGTGGAACACAATTATTGAAGAATTAGGATAAGAAAAACAAATTATCTTCAAAGTAAAGAAAAAAAGAAAAGATATGATCATTATTGCTCAGATTTGTTTTATAATGTCTATGGAAATTTGTGTGTGTCTGTCATTGTCAATTGTATGTTATGTTCAGTCTGTCAATGTTTTAATAATGCATGACTGTTTTAATAATGCATGACTGTGTTATTGTAATGTTAAAAATGAAATAAAATATACTTAAAAAAAAAGATCCTTTTCTATATTATGTACACCACAAAGGCTTGTTTCTAAATGAAAATGGCTGAATTTAAATAGGAAGAATGGGTCTTTGAATTTTCCTGTTATTTCCCATGAAAAATGAGATGTACTTTACAAATTTTTAGAAAATAATCCTTTTCTATAGTATAGAGAGCATGAAGGCTTGCATAGAAATGAAAAATGGTATGTTGATTACATGAAGGAAAAATGGGTCTCAAATCGTCCGAAAATGCAATAAAAAACAAATACACGACAAATACACAACAAATACACAACAAATACACAACAAATACACAATAAATACACAACAAATACAACAAATACACAACAAATACAACAAATACACATCCCAAATGGATCTGAAATGACATAAAAGGTAAATATACATCAAATACAAATCAAATTCACATCAAATTCACATCAAATACATGTCTAAAATCATCATCCAGTAATGCACTAAAAAACAAATACACATCAAATAAATAATCATGAAGGTTTGCTTTAAAGTGAAAAAAGGCATGCTGATTCCATGAAGGAAAAATTGGTCTCAAATTGTCTGAAAATGCAATACACAACAAATACACAACAAATACACAACAAATACACAACAAATACACAACAAATACACAACAAATACACAACAATGACCAGCAAATACACAACAAATACCAGCAAATACACAACAAATACAACAAATACAACAAATACAACAAATATACAACAAATACAACAAATACAACAAATACAACAAATACACAACAAATACACAACAAATACACAACAAATACACAACAAATACACAACAAATACCAGCAAATACACAACAAATACCAACAAATACCAGCAAATACACAACAAATACACAACAAATACACAACAAATACACAACAAATACAACAAATACAACAAATACAACAAATATACAACAAATACAACAAATACAACAAATACACAACAAATACACAACAAATACACAACAAATACCAGCAAATACACAACAAATACCAGCAAATACACAACAAATACACAACAAATACACAACAAATACAACAAATACAACAAATACAACAAATACACAACAAATACAACAAATACAACAAATACAACAAATATACAACAAATACAACAAATACAACAAATACAACAAATACACAACAAAATCACAACAAATACACAACAAATACCAGCAAATACACAACAAATACCAACAAATACCAGCAAATACACAACAAATACACAACAAATACACAACAAATACAACAAATACAACAAATACAACAAATATACAACAAATACACAACAAATACACAACAAATACACATCCCATATG
This sequence comes from Amphiduros pacificus, assembly GCA_949316495.1. Classification (NCBI taxonomy): domain Eukaryota; kingdom Metazoa; phylum Annelida; class Polychaeta; order Phyllodocida; family Hesionidae; genus Amphiduros; species Amphiduros pacificus. The sequence continues at coordinate 15,810 of OX439006.1, read as the reverse complement.
CCTTAAAAAGCAAGTACACAGTAAGGTACCAGGGTGCCACGTGCCAGGGTGCCAGGGTTCCAGGGTGCCAGGGTGCCAGGGTGCCAGGGTGCCAGGGTGCCAGGGTGCCAGGGTGCCAGGGTGCCAGGGTGCCAGTGGGCCAGGGAGCCAGGGAGCCAAGAGCTAGAATCAGCGCCAGCTTATGGGGCCAGCTCTAGTGCCAACCTTTGGAGGCAGGAATAGTTTCAATGCTAGGGCCATGTCTAATGCCAAACGTAGGGCTAGGACCAGTTTTTGGGGCTAGGGCCAGCTATTGGGGCTAGGGCTAGCTTTTGGGGTTAGGTGTTAGGTGTTAGGTGTTAGGGTTAGGGTTAGGGTTAGGGTTAGGGTTAGGGTTAGGGTTAGGGTTAGGGTTAGGGTTAGGGTTAGGGTTAGGGTTAGGGTTAGGGTTAGGGTTAGGGGTTAGGGTTAGGGTTAGGGTTAGGGTAAGGGGTTCGTAAGATGATGATCACTTCTGTGATGATCAAAATGACAAAGTCCACCTGTGTAGTATGTACGCTATGAAGGAGCGAAGATAGAGCTTTGTAAATTTTTACGGGGTCCCCTACTTTTTCATTCTACATCGTTTTTTCACTGTTCCGAATAGGTTGGGGCTAGGGTGCTAGGCAATTTGCACGGAACAAAAGTACAAAATTGGCCCTGTTGCTATGTACAGAAATACTGCAAGGAGTCAATTTAGTGTCTTGAAATTTTTTACGTGGTATCCTACTTTTGTGTAAAGAGTGCATCTCTTTGGTTTCTGAAGGGCTAGCCCCAATGGGCTAGGTATGGCAGCCCCAAAAAGTTAGGGTTCATAAAAAGTGAAAGTTGGGAAATTTGCTAAAACACGCTCTCCTTTTGGAAATTCTGCTCTACGGGCATTATTTGTCGACCATATTCACAAAAATCCGATTTTCCAATGAAAAATGAGAAGTACTTTGAATTTTTCTTCCACATCAGTCCACAGCTATAGAGTAAACACCATGAAGGAGCGTAGGTAGAGCTTTAAAGGTTTTTATGGGGTCCCCTACTTTTGTCTAAAGAGTGCATCTCTTTGGTTTCTGAAGGGCTAGCCCCAATGGGCTAGGTATGGCAGCCCCACAATATTTTGGGCCATAAAAATTGAAAGTTGGCAAATTTGATGAAATGCGCTCTCCTTTTGGAATTTCTGGTCTATGGGCATTATTTGTTGACCATTTTTGAAAAATCTTATTTCCCATGATCAATGAGGTGAATTTTTAAAATTTGGAGAAAATTATCCTTTTCTAAAATATGGAGAGCATGAAGGTTCGCTTTATAGTAAAACATGGCATGCTGAGGCCATGAAGGAAAAATAGGTTAGCTCTGTAATTTTCAAAACTCTAGTACCAACAAGGTGCCAGGGTCAAAATTTCGGACATGAGAATCAACTGTGGGAAATTGGATAAAATATGTTCTTTTGGAATTTCTGGCGTACGAGTGTTATTTGTTGGCCATTTAGGCCCAAAACTGATTTCCATTGAAAAATGAGACACACATGCACCAATTACCCTCAATACTTCCACCCAGAATTGTCTACTTCCTGTTTCTAAACACTTTTGATCATAATTTCTCAAATAATTGCCTTTCAACATGCACAATACATCAATCAAAACCTTTCAACATGCACAATTCATCAATCAAAACTTTTCAACATTAACAATACATCAATCAAAACCTGAACATTTTCCAGATTCAAAATTATCTAAAAATATTTTATCACATGACCTAATTTGCATAGTTTTACATAATGAATAAATTCAAAAACAAATTTTAAAATAAGGTAAAAATGGTATGATTTTCCATAATACACAAAATTCTAGGTTATTTTTTTTTTCTAAGAAATTAATCGGATAATTATCAAGTGTGTAAAAAGGACTTGAAGTTGAGGATGAAGGAAATAAAGCACCAGATTTATTCTGCATGGTAAAGGCCAGTAAAGTTGCGTGGGGAAAAAGAATATTAAATAGTAATAGAAAATGGAAAGTAATATTGTCAGAATTTATAAAACCCATGTCATAGAACATTTTTCTTAAACTAATTTAAGTAAATTAGTCATAGAAAATATTAAGATTCCATTTTATAAACAAGTGTATATATTTTGGAATGAATTAAAACCAGTACAGAAATACTCTCTTATGGAAATGAAATTCTATGGTACAATAAATATATTCAGTCTCCGATAAATGTCAAACATTCAAAACAGGGAAAAACCAAAGAATTGATGTGGCCTGATTTTTACAAAGCTGGTGTTATATATGTTAAAGATCTCTTTAATGACACCAATGAAATATTAGGTTTTCTAACAAATACACATTGAACTGTAATATTTTAAACTATTATACACAAAGAAAAGCAATTCCATTACAGAAGTTGGAAGCAATATCAAAAGAAAAAGCCCCAATACAAAACAGGTTGGACATTATTCTTAACTGTAAAGGTTACACAAGGATTCTAAAAGAAATAAAAACCAAACATTTCTATGACTCTTTTGTATATGATGTGTTTGAAAGACCAACTGCCTTAAAAAAAGTGGGAGCTCAAATACACAATCCAAGATGACTGGTTAACTATATTTAAACTACCATATTCCTGTACTAGGGAAACAAAATTACAAGCTCTTCAATATTGAATTATAAACAGAATTTTACCATGTAAGAGATGGCTGTACAATTTTTCTATTGTGGAATCTGAAAAATGCCTTGAATGCATTGTACCAGACGACATTGAACACTTTTTGTTTGAATGTACTATAGTTAAGGATTTCTGGATAGCTTTGGAAAAATGGTGGAACAGAACAACACCTAATGGAATTAAAATAACAGTAAAACATGTAATATTTGGATTTTACTATTATCTTAAACATTTTACCAATTTAAATTATATTGTTTTACTTGCAAAGATGTATATTTATTATCAAAAGAATTGTGAAGAAAGAGTATGTTTTTATAATTTCCTTAGAATTCTCAAATACAAATTAGAAACAGAAGAGTTCATTCATACAAAAAACAACACAATTGATATATTTAAAGAAAGGTGGAACACAATTATTGAAGAATTAGGATAAGAAAAACAAATTATCTTCAAAGTAAAGAAAAAAAGAAAAGATATGATCATTATTGCTCAGATTTGTTTTATAATGTCTATGGAAATTTGTGTGTGTCTGTCATTGTCAATTGTATGTTATGTTCAGTCTGTCAATGTTTTAATAATGCATGACTGTTTTAATAATGCATGACTGTGTTATTGTAATGTTAAAAATGAAATAAAATATACTTAAAAAAAAAGATCCTTTTCTATATTATGTACACCACAAAGGCTTGTTTCTAAATGAAAATGGCTGAATTTAAATAGGAAGAATGGGTCTTTGAATTTTCCTGTTATTTCCCATGAAAAATGAGATGTACTTTACAAATTTTTAGAAAATAATCCTTTTCTATAGTATAGAGAGCATGAAGGCTTGCATAGAAATGAAAAATGGTATGTTGATTACATGAAGGAAAAATGGGTCTCAAATCGTCCGAAAATGCAATAAAAAACAAATACACGACAAATACACAACAAATACACAACAAATACACAACAAATACACAATAAATACACAACAAATACAACAAATACACAACAAATACAACAAATACACATCCCAAATGGATCTGAAATGACATAAAAGGTAAATATACATCAAATACAAATCAAATTCACATCAAATTCACATCAAATACATGTCTAAAATCATCATCCAGTAATGCACTAAAAAACAAATACACATCAAATAAATAATCATGAAGGTTTGCTTTAAAGTGAAAAAAGGCATGCTGATTCCATGAAGGAAAAATTGGTCTCAAATTGTCTGAAAATGCAATACACAACAAATACACAACAAATACACAACAAATACACAACAAATACACAACAAATACACAACAAATACACAACAATGACCAGCAAATACACAACAAATACCAGCAAATACACAACAAATACAACAAATACAACAAATACAACAAATATACAACAAATACAACAAATACAACAAATACAACAAATACACAACAAATACACAACAAATACACAACAAATACACAACAAATACACAACAAATACCAGCAAATACACAACAAATACCAACAAATACCAGCAAATACACAACAAATACACAACAAATACACAACAAATACACAACAAATACAACAAATACAACAAATACAACAAATATACAACAAATACAACAAATACAACAAATACACAACAAATACACAACAAATACACAACAAATACCAGCAAATACACAACAAATACCAGCAAATACACAACAAATACACAACAAATACACAACAAATACAACAAATACAACAAATACAACAAATACACAACAAATACAACAAATACAACAAATACAACAAATATACAACAAATACAACAAATACAACAAATACACAACAAAATCACAACAAATACACAACAAATACCAGCAAATACACAACAAATACCAACAAATACCAGCAAATACACAACAAATACACAACAAATACACAACAAATACACAACAAATACAACAAATACAACAAATACAACAAATATACAACAAATACACAACAAATACACAACAAATACACATCCCATATGCCTTAAAAAGCAAGTACACAGTAAGGTACCAGGGTGCCACGTGCCAGGGTGCCAGGGTTCCAGGGTGCCAGGGTGCCAGGGTGCCAGGGTGCCAGGGTGCCAGGGTGCCAGGGTGCCAGGGTGCCAGGGTGCCAGTGGGCCAGGGAGCCAGGGAGCCAAGAGCTAGAATCAGCGCCAGCTTATGGGGCCAGCTCTAGTGCCAACCTTTGGAGGCAGGAATAGTTTCAATGCTAGGGCCATGTCTAATGCCAAACGTAGGGCTAGGACCAGTTTTTGGGGCTAGGGCCAGCTATTGGGGCTAGGGCTAGCTTTTGGGGTTAGGTGTTAGGTGTTAGGTGTTAGGGTTAGGGTTAGGGTTAGGGTTAGGGTTAGGGTTAGGGTTAGGGTTAGGGTTAGGGTTAGGGTTAGGGTTAGGGTTAGGGTTAGGGTTAGGGGTTAGGGTTAGGGTTAGGGTTAGGGTAAGGGGTTCGTAAGATGATGATCACTTCTGTGATGATCAAAATGACAAAGTCCACCTGTGTAGTATGTACGCTATGAAGGAGCGAAGATAGAGCTTTGTAAATTTTTACGGGGTCCCCTACTTTTTCATTCTACATCGTTTTTTCACTGTTCCGAATAGGTTGGGGCTAGGGTGCTAGGCAATTTGCACGGAACAAAAGTACAAAATTGGCCCTGTTGCTATGTACAGAAATACTGCAAGGAGTCAATTTAGTGTCTTGAAATTTTTTACGTGGTATCCTACTTTTGTGTAAAGAGTGCATCTCTTTGGTTTCTGAAGGGCTAGCCCCAATGGGCTAGGTATGGCAGCCCCAAAAAGTTAGGGTTCATAAAAAGTGAAAGTTGGGAAATTTGCTAAAACACGCTCTCCTTTTGGAAATTCTGCTCTACGGGCATTATTTGTCGACCATATTCACAAAAATCCGATTTTCCAATGAAAAATGAGAAGTACTTTGAATTTTTCTTCCACATCAGTCCACAGCTATAGAGTAAACACCATGAAGGAGCGTAGGTAGAGCTTTAAAGGTTTTTATGGGGTCCCCTACTTTTGTCTAAAGAGTGCATCTCTTTGGTTTCTGAAGGGCTAGCCCCAATGGGCTAGGTATGGCAGCCCCACAATATTTTGGGCCATAAAAATTGAAAGTTGGCAAATTTGATGAAATGCGCTCTCCTTTTGGAATTTCTGGTCTATGGGCATTATTTGTTGACCATTTTTGAAAAATCTTATTTCCCATGATCAATGAGGTGAATTTTTAAAATTTGGAGAAAATTATCCTTTTCTAAAATATGGAGAGCATGAAGGTTCGCTTTATAGTAAAACATGGCATGCTGAGGCCATGAAGGAAAAATAGGTTAGCTCTGTAATTTTCAAAACTCTAGTACCAACAAGGTGCCAGGGTCAAAATTTCGGACATGAGAATCAACTGTGGGAAATTGGATAAAATATGTTCTTTTGGAATTTCTGGCGTACGAGTGTTATTTGTTGGCCATTTAGGCCCAAAACTGATTTCCATTGAAAAATGAGACACACATGCACCAATTACCCTCAATACTTCCACCCAGAATTGTCTACTTCCTGTTTCTAAACACTTTTGATCATAATTTCTCAAATAATTGCCTTTCAACATGCACAATACATCAATCAAAACCTTTCAACATGCACAATTCATCAATCAAAACTTTTCAACATTAACAATACATCAATCAAAACCTGAACATTTTCCAGATTCAAAATTATTTAAAAATATTTTATCACATGACCTAATTTGCATAGTTTTACATAATGAATAAATTCAAAAACAAATTTTAAAATAAGGTAAAAATGGTATGATTTTCCATAATACACAAAATTCTAGGTTATTTTTTTTTTCTAAGAAATTAATCGGATAATTATCAAGTGTGTAAAAAGGACTTGAAGTTGAGGATGAAGGAAATAAAGCACCAGATTTATTCTGCATGGTAAAGGCCAGTAAAGTTGCGTGGGGAAAAAGAATATTAAATAGTAATAGAAAATGGAAAGTAATATTGTCAGAATTTATAAAACCCATGTCATAGAACATTTTTCTTAAACTAATTTAAGTAAATTAGTCATAGAAAATATTAAGATTCCATTTTATAAACAAGTGTATATATTTTGGAATGAATTAAAACCAGTACAGAAATACTCTCTTATGGAAATGAAATTCTATGGTACAATAAATATATTCAGTCTCCGATAAATGTCAAACATTCAAAACAGGGAAAAACCAAAGAATTGATGTGGCCTGATTTTTACAAAGCTGGTGTTATATATGTTAAAGATCTCTTTAATGACACCAATGAAATATTAGGTTTTCTAACAAATACACATTGAACTGTAATATTTTAAACTATTATACACAAAGAAAAGCAATTCCATTACAGAAGTTGGAAGCAATATCAAAAGAAAAAGCCCCAATACAAAACAGGTTGGACATTATTCTTAACTGTAAAGGTTACACAAGGATTCTAAAAGAAATAAAAACCAAACATTTCTATGACTCTTTTGTATATGATGTGTTTGAAAGACCAACTGCCTTAAAAAAAGTGGGAGCTCAAATACACAATCCAAGATGACTGGTTAACTATATTTAAACTACCATATTCCTGTACTAGGGAAACAAAATTACAAGCTCTTCAATATTGAATTATAAACAGAATTTTACCATGTAAGAGATGGCTGTACAATTTTTCTATTGTGGAATCTGAAAAATGCCTTGAATGCATTGTACCAGACGACATTGAACACTTTTTGTTTGAATGTACTATAGTTAAGGATTTCTGGATAGCTTTGGAAAAATGGTGGAACAGAACAACACCTAATGGAATTAAAATAACAGTAAAACATGTAATATTTGGATTTTACTATTATCTTAAACATTTTACCAATTTAAATTATATTGTTTTACTTGCAAAGATGTATATTTATTATCAAAAGAATTGTGAAGAAAGAGTATGTTTTTATAATTTCCTTAGAATTCTCAAATACAAATTAGAAACAGAAGAGTTCATTCATACAAAAAACAACACAATTGATATATTTAAAGAAAGGTGGAACACAATTATTGAAGAATTAGGATAAGAAAAACAAATTATCTTCAAAGTAAAGAAAAAAAGAAAAGATATGATCATTATTGCTCAGATTTGTTTTATAATGTCTATGGAAATTTGTGTGTGTCTGTCATTGTCAATTGTATGTTATGTTCAGTCTGTCAATGTTTTAATAATGCATGACTGTTTTAATAATGCATGACTGTGTTATTGTAATGTTAAAAATGAAATAAAATATACTTAAAAAAAAAGATCCTTTTCTATATTATGTACACCACAAAGGCTTGTTTCTAAATGAAAATGGCTGAATTTAAATAGGAAGAATGGGTCTTTGAATTTTCCTGTTATTTCCCATGAAAAATGAGATGTACTTTACAAATTTTTAGAAAATAATCCTTTTCTATAGTATAGAGAGCATGAAGGCTTGCATAGAAATGAAAAATGGTATGTTGATTACATGAAGGAAAAATGGGTCTCAAATCGTCCGAAAATGCAATAAAAAACAAATACACGACAAATACACAACAAATACACAACAAATACACAACAAATACACAATAAATACACAACAAATACAACAAATACACAACAAATACAACAAATACACATCCCAAATGGATCTGAAATGACATAAAAGGTAAATATACATCAAATACAAATCAAATTCACATCAAATTCACATCAAATACATGTCTAAAATCATCATCCAGTAATGCACTAAAAAACAAATACACATCAAATAAATAATCATGAAGGTTTGCTTTAAAGTGAAAAAAGGCATGCTGATTCCATGAAGGAAAAATTGGTCTCAAATTGTCTGAAAATGCAATACACAACAAATACACAACAAATACACAACAAATACACAACAAATACACAACAAATACACAACAAATACACAACAATGACCAGCAAATACACAACAAATACCAGCAAATACACAACAAATACAACAAATACAACAAATACAACAAATATACAACAAATACAACAAATACAACAAATACAACAAATACACAACAAATACACAACAAATACACAACAAATACACAACAAATACACAACAAATACCAGCAAATACACAACAAATACCAACAAATACCAGCAAATACACAACAAATACACAACAAATACACAACAAATACACAACAAATACACAACAAATACAACAAATACAACAAATATACAACAAATACAACAAATACAACAAATACACAACAAATACACAACAAATACACAACAAATACCAGCAAATACACAACAAATACCAGCAAATACACAACAAATACACAACAAATACACAACAAATACAACAAATACAACAAATACAACAAATACACAACAAATACAACAAATACAACAAATACAACAAATATACAACAAATACAACAAATACAACAAATACAACAAATACACAACAAAATCACAACAAATACACAACAAATACCAGCAAATACACAACAAATACCAACAAATACCAGCAAATACACAACAAATACACAACAAATACACAACAAATACAACAAATACAACAAATACAACAAATATACAACAAATACACAACAAATACACAACAAATACACATCCCATATGCCTTAAAAAGCAAGTACACAGTAAGGTACCAGGGTGCCACGTGCCAGGGTGCCAGGGTTCCAGGGTGCCAGGGTGCCAGGGTGCCAGGGTGCCAGGGTGCCAGGGTGCCAGGGTGCCAGGGTGCCAGTGGGCCAGGGAGCCAGGGAGCCAAGAGCTAGAATCAGCGCCAGCTTATGGGGCCAGCTCTAGTGCCAACCTTTGGAGGCAGGAATAGTTTCAATGCTAGGGCCATGTCTAATGCCAAACGTAGGGCTAGGACCAGTTTTTGGGGCTAGGGCCAGCTATTGGGGCTAGGGCTAGCTTTTGGGGTTAGGTGTTAGGTGTTAGGTGTTAGGGTTAGGGTTAGGGTTAGGGTTAGGGTTAGGGTTAGGGTTAGGGTTAGGGTTAGGGGTTAGGGTTAGGGTTAGGGTTAGGGTTAGGGTTAGGGTTAGGGTTAGGGTTAGGGTTAGGGTTAGGGTTAGGGTTAGGGTTAGGGTTAGGGTTAGGGTTAGGGTTAGGGTTAGGGTTAGGGTTAGGGTTAGGGTTAGGGTTAGGGTTAGGGTTAGGGTTAGGGTTAGGGTTAGGGTTAGGGTTAGGGTTAGGGTTAGGGTTAGGGTTAGGGTTAGGGTTAGGGTTAGGGTTAGGTTAGGGTTAGGGTTAGGGTTAGGGTTAGGGTTAGGGTTAGGGTTAGGGTTAGGGTTAGGGTTAGGGTTAGGGTTAGGGTTAGGGTTAGGGTTAGGGTTAGGGTTAGGGTAAGGGGTTCGTAAGATGATGATCACTTTTCTGATGATCAAAATGACAAAGTCCACATGTATAGTATATACACTATGAAGGAGGGAAGTTAGAGCTTTGAAAATTTTTACGGGGTCCCCTACTTTTTCATTCTACATCTTTTTTTCACTGTTCCAAATAGGTTGGGGCCAGGGTGCTAGGAAATATGCACGGAACAAAAGGACGAAATTGGCACCGTTGCTATGCACAGAAATGCTGCAAGGAGTCAATTTAGAGTCTTGAATTTTTTTACGTGGTATCCTACTTTTGTCTAAACAGTGCATCTCTTTGGTGTCTAAAGGGTTAGGGTTAGGGTTAGGGTTAGGGTTAGGGGTTAGGGTTAGGGTTAGGGTTAGGGTTAGGGTTAGGGTTAGGGTTAGGGTTAGGGTTAGGGTTAGGGTTAGGGTTAGGGTTAGGGTTAGGGTTAGGGTTAGGGTTAGGGTTAGGGTTAGGGTTAGGGTTAGGGTTAGGGTTAGGGTTAGGGTTAGGGTTAGGGTTAGGGTTAGGGTTAGGGTTAGGGTTAGGGTTAGGGTTAGGGTTAGGGTTAGGGTTAGGGTTAGGGTTAGGGTTAGGGTTAGGGTTAGGGTTAGGGTTAGGGTTAGGGTTAGGGTTAGGGTTAGGGTTAGGGTTAGGGTTAGGGTTAGGGTTAGGGTTAGGGTTAGGGTTAGGGTTAGGGTTAGGGTTAGGGTTAGGGTTAGGGTTAGGGTTAGGGTTAGGGTTAGGGTTAGGGTTAGGG
>OX439005.1:54360301-54530301 GCA_949316495.1 Amphiduros pacificus | reverse complement strand
CCCTAACCCTAACCCTAACCCTAACCCTAACCCTAACCCTAACCCTAACCCTAACCCTAACCCTAACCCTAACCCTAACCCTAACCCTAACCCTAACCCTAACCCTAACCCTAACCCTAACCCTAACCCTAACCCTAACCCTAACCCTAACCCTAACCCTAACCCTAACCCTAACCCTAACCCTAACCCTAACCCTAACCCTAACCCTAACCCTAACCCTAACCCTAACCCTAACCCTAACCCTAACCCTAACCCTAACCCTAACCCTAACCCTAACCCTAACCCTAACCCTAACCCTAACCCTAACCCTAACCCTAACCCTAACCCTAACCCTAACCCTAACCCTAACCCTAACCCTAACCCTAACCCTAACCCTAACCCTAACCCTAACCCTAACCCTAACCCTAACCCTAACCCTAACCCTAACCCTAACCCTAACCCTAACCCTAACCCTAACCCTAACCCTAACCCTAACCCTAACCCTAACCCTAACCCTAACCCTAACCCTAACCCTAACCCTAACCCTAACCCTAACCCTAACCCTAACCCTAACCCTAACCCTAACCCTAACCCTAACCCTAACCCTAACCCTAACCCTAACCCTAACCCTAACCCTAACCCTAACCCTAACCCTAACCCTAACCCTAACCCTAACCCTAACCCTAACCCTAACCCTAACCCTAACCCTAACCCTAACCCTAACCCTAACCCTAACCCTAACCCTAACCCTAACCCTAACCCTAACCCTAACCCTAACCCTAACCCTAACCCTAACCCTAACCCTAACCCTAACCCTAACCCTAACCCTAACCCTAACCCTAACCCTAACCCTAACCCTAACCCTAACCCTAACCCTAACCCTAACCCTAACCCTAACCCTAACCCTAACCCTAACCCTAACCCTAACCCTAACCCTAACCCTAACCCTAACCCTAACCCTAACCCTAACCCTAACCCTAACCCTAACCCTAACCCTAACCCTAACCCTAACCCTAACCCTAACCCTAACCCTAACCCTAACCCTAACCCTAACCCTAACCCTAACCCTAACCCTAACCCTAACCCTAACCCTAACCCTAACCCTAACCCTAACCCTAACCCTAACCCTAACCCTAACCCTAACCCTAACCCTAACCCTAACCCTAACCCTAACCCTAACCCTAACCCTAACCCTAACCCTAACCCTAACCCTAACCCTAACCCTAACCCTAACCCTAACCCTAACCCTAACCCTAACCCTAACCCTAACCCTAACCCTAACCCTAACCCTAACCCTAACCCTAACCCTAACCCTAACCCTAACCCTAACCCTAACCCTAACCCTAACCCTAACCCTAACCCTAACCCTAACCCTAACCCTAACCCTAACCCTAACCCTAACCCTAACCCTAACCCTAACCCTAACCCTAACCCTAACCCTAACCCTAACCCTAACCCTAACCCTAACCCTAACCCTAACCCTAACCCTAACCCTAACCCTAACCCTAACCCTAACCCTAACCCTAACCCTAACCCTAACCCTAACCCTAACCCTAACCCTAACCCTAACCCTAACCCTAACCCTAACCCTAACCCTAACCCTAACCCTAACCCTAACCCTAACCCTAACCCTAACCCTAACCCTAACCCTAACCCTAACCCTAACCCTAACCCTAACCCTAACCCTAACCCTAACCCTAACCCTAACCCTAACCCTAACCCTAACCCTAACCCTAACCCTAACCCTAACCCTAACCCTAACCCTAACCCTAACCCTAACCCTAACCCTAACCCTAACCCTAACCCTAACCCTAACCCTAACCCTAACCCTAACCCTAACCCTAACCCTAACCCTAACCCTAACCCTAACCCTAACCCTAACCCTAACCCTAACCCTAACCCTAACCCTAACCCTAACCCTAACCCTAACCCTAACCCTAACCCTAACCCTAACCCTAACCCTAACCCTAACCCTAACCCTAACCCTAACCCTAACCCTAACCCTAACCCTAACCCTAACCCTAACCCTAACCCTAACCCTAACCCTAACCCTAACCCTAACCCTAACCCTAACCCTAACCCTAACCCTAACCCTAACCCTAACCCTAACCCTAACCCTAACCCTAACCCTAACCCTAACCCTAACCCTAACCCTAACCCTAACCCTAACCCTAACCCTAACCCTAACCCTAACCCTAACCCTAACCCTAACCCTAACCCTAACCCTAACCCTAACCCTAACCCTAACCCTAACCCTAACCCTAACCCTAACCCTAACCCTAACCCTAACCCTAACCCTAACCCTAACCCTAACCCTAACCCTAACCCTAACCCTAACCCTAACCCTAACCCTAACCCTAACCCTAACCCTAACCCTAACCCTAACCCTAACCCTAACCCTAACCCTAACCCTAACCCTAACCCTAACCCTAACCCTAACCCTAACCCTAACCCTAACCCTAACCCTAACCCTAACCCTAACCCTAACCCTAACCCTAACCCTAACCCTAACCCTAACCCTAACCCTAACCCTAACCCTAACCCTAACCCTAACCCTAACCCTAACCCTAACCCTAACCCTAACCCTAACCCTAACCCTAACCCTAACCCTAACCCTAACCCTAACCCTAACCCTAACCCTAACCCTAACCCTAACCCTAACCCTAACCCTAACCCTAACCCTAACCCTAACCCTAACCCTAACCCTAACCCTAACCCTAACCCTAACCCTAACCCTAACCCTAACCCTAACCCTAACCCTAACCCTAACCCTAACCCTAACCCTAACCCTAACCCTAACCCTAACCCTAACCCTAACCCTAACCCTAACCCTAACCCTAACCCTAACCCTAACCCTAACCCTAACCCTAACCCTAACCCTAACCCTAACCCTAACCCTAACCCTAACCCTAACCCTAACCCTAACCCTAACCCTAACCCTAACCCTAACCCTAACCCTAACCCTAACCCTAACCCTAACCCTAACCCTAACCCTAACCCTAACCCTAACCCTAACCCTAACCCTAACCCTAACCCTAACCCTAACCCTAACCCTAACCCTAACCCTAACCCTAACCCTAACCCTAACCCTAACCCTAACCCTAACCCTAACCCTAACCCTAACCCTAACCCTAACCCTAACCCTAACCCTAACCCTAACCCTAACCCTAACCCTAACCCTAACCCTAACCCTAACCCTAACCCTAACCCTAACCCTAACCCTAACCCTAACCCTAACCCTAACCCTAACCCTAACCCTAACCCTAACCCTAACCCTAACCCTAACCCTAACCCTAACCCTAACCCTAACCCTAACCCTAACCCTAACCCTAACCCTAACCCTAACCCTAACCCTAACCCTAACCCTAACCCTAACCCTAACCCTAACCCTAACCCTAACCCTAACCCTAACCCTAACCCTAACCCTAACCCTAACCCTAACCCTAACCCTAACCCTAACCCTAACCCTAACCCTAACCCTAACCCTAACCCTAACCCTAACCCTAACCCTAACCCTAACCCTAACCCTAACCCTAACCCTAACCCTAACCCTAACCCTAACCCTAACCCTAACCCTAACCCTAACCCTAACCCTAACCCTAACCCTAACCCTAACCCTAACCCTAACCCTAACCCTAACCCTAACCCTAACCCTAACCCTAACCCTAACCCTAACCCTAACCCTAACCCTAACCCTAACCCTAACCCTAACCCTAACCCTAACCCTAACCCTAACCCTAACCCTAACCCTAACCCTAACCCTAACCCTAACCCTAACCCTAACCCTAACCCTAACCCTAACCCTAACCCTAACCCTAACCCTAACCCTAACCCTAACCCTAACCCTAACCCTAACCCTAACCCTAACCCTAACCCTAACCCTAACCCTAACCCTAACCCTAACCCTAACCCTAACCCTAACCCTAACCCTAACCCTAACCCTAACCCTAACCCTAACCCTAACCCTAACCCTAACCCTAACCCTAACCCTAACCCTAACCCTAACCCTAACCCTAACCCTAACCCTAACCCTAACCCTAACCCTAACCCTAACCCTAACCCTAACCCTAACCCTAACCCTAACCCTAACCCTAACCCTAACCCTAACCCTAACCCTAACCCTAACCCTAACCCTAACCCTAACCCTAACCCTAACCCTAACCCTAACCCTAACCCTAACCCTAACCCTAACCCTAACCCTAACCCTAACCCTAACCCTAACCCTAACCCTAACCCTAACCCTAACCCTAACCCTAACCCTAACCCTAACCCTAACCCTAACCCTAACCCTAACCCTAACCCTAACCCTAACCCTAACCCTAACCCTAACCCTAACCCTAACCCTAACCCTAACCCTAACCCTAACCCTAACCCTAACCCTAACCCTAACCCTAACCCTAACCCTAACCCTAACCCTAACCCTAACCCTAACCCTAACCCTAACCCTAACCCTAACCCTAACCCTAACCCTAACCCTAACCCTAACCCTAACCCTAACCCTAACCCTAACCCTAACCCTAACCCTAACCCTAACCCTAACCCTAACCCTAACCCTAACCCTAACCCTAACCCTAACCCTAACCCTAACCCTAACCCTAACCCTAACCCTAACCCTAACCCTAACCCTAACCCTAACCCTAACCCTAACCCTAACCCTAACCCTAACCCTAACCCTAACCCTAACCCTAACCCTAACCCTAACCCTAACCCTAACCCTAACCCTAACCCTAACCCTAACCCTAACCCTAACCCTAACCCTAACCCTAACCCTAACCCTAACCCTAACCCTAACCCTAACCCTAACCCTAACCCTAACCCTAACCCTAACCCTAACCCTAACCCTAACCCTAACCCTAACCCTAACCCTAACCCTAACCCTAACCCTAACCCTAACCCTAACCCTAACCCTAACCCTAACCCTAACCCTAACCCTAACCCTAACCCTAACCCTAACCCTAACCCTAACCCTAACCCTAACCCTAACCCTAACCCTAACCCTAACCCTAACCCTAACCCTAACCCTAACCCTAACCCTAACCCTAACCCTAACCCTAACCCTAACCCTAACCCTAACCCTAACCCTAACCCTAACCCTAACCCTAACCCTAACCCTAACCCTAACCCTAACCCTAACCCTAACCCTAACCCTAACCCTAACCCTAACCCTAACCCTAACCCTAACCCTAACCCTAACCCTAACCCTAACCCTAACCCTAACCCTAACCCTAACCCTAACCCTAACCCTAACCCTAACCCTAACCCTAACCCTAACCCTAACCCTAACCCTAACCCTAACCCTAACCCTAACCCTAACCCTAACCCTAACCCTAACCCTAACCCTAACCCTAACCCTAACCCTAACCCTAACCCTAACCCTAACCCTAACCCTAACCCTAACCCTAACCCTAACCCTAACCCTAACCCTAACCCTAACCCTAACCCTAACCCTAACCCTAACCCTAACCCTAACCCTAACCCTAACCCTAACCCTAACCCTAACCCTAACCCTAACCCTAACCCTAACCCTAACCCTAACCCTAACCCTAACCCTAACCCTAACCCTAACCCTAACCCTAACCCTAACCCTAACCCTAACCCTAACCCTAACCCTAACCCTAACCCTAACCCTAACCCTAACCCTAACCCTAACCCTAACCCTAACCCTAACCCTAACCCTAACCCTAACCCTAACCCTAACCCTAACCCTAACCCTAACCCTAACCCTAACCCTAACCCTAACCCTAACCCTAACCCTAACCCTAACCCTAACCCTAACCCTAACCCTAACCCTAACCCTAACCCTAACCCTAACCCTAACCCTAACCCTAACCCTAACCCTAACCCTAACCCTAACCCTAACCCTAACCCTAACCCTAACCCTAACCCTAACCCTAACCCTAACCCTAACCCTAACCCTAACCCTAACCCTAACCCTAACCCTAACCCTAACCCTAACCCTAACCCTAACCCTAACCCTAACCCTAACCCTAACCCTAACCCTAACCCTAACCCTAACCCTAACCCTAACCCTAACCCTAACCCTAACCCTAACCCTAACCCTAACCCTAACCCTAACCCTAACCCTAACCCTAACCCTAACCCTAACCCTAACCCTAACCCTAACCCTAACCCTAACCCTAACCCTAACCCTAACCCTAACCCTAACCCTAACCCTAACCCTAACCCTAACCCTAACCCTAACCCTAACCCTAACCCTAACCCTAACCCTAACCCTAACCCTAACCCTAACCCTAACCCTAACCCTAACCCTAACCCTAACCCTAACCCTAACCCTAACCCTAACCCTAACCCTAACCCTAACCCTAACCCTAACCCTAACCCTAACCCTAACCCTAACCCTAACCCTAACCCTAACCCTAACCCTAACCCTAACCCTAACCCTAACCCTAACCCTAACCCTAACCCTAACCCTAACCCTAACCCTAACCCTAACCCTAACCCTAACCCTAACCCTAACCCTAACCCTAACCCTAACCCTAACCCTAACCCTAACCCTAACCCTAACCCTAACCCTAACCCTAACCCTAACCCTAACCCTAACCCTAACCCTAACCCTAACCCTAACCCTAACCCTAACCCTAACCCTAACCCTAACCCTAACCCTAACCCTAACCCTAACCCTAACCCTAACCCTAACCCTAACCCTAACCCTAACCCTAACCCTAACCCTAACCCTAACCCTAACCCTAACCCTAACCCTAACCCTAACCCTAACCCTAACCCTAACCCTAACCCTAACCCTAACCCTAACCCTAACCCTAACCCTAACCCTAACCCTAACCCTAACCCTAACCCTACGTTTGGCATTAGACATGGCCCTAGCATTGACACTATTCCTGCCTCCAAAGGTTGGCACTAGAGCTGGCCCCATAAGCTGGCGCTGATTCTAGCTCTTGGCACCCTGGCACCCTGGCACCCTGGCACCCTGGCACCCTGGCACCCTGGCACCCTGGCACCCTGGCACCCTGGCACGTGGCACCCTGGTACCTTACTGTGTACTTGCTTTTTAAGGCAAATGGGATGTGTATTTGTTGTGTATTTGCTGGTCATTGTTGTGTATTTGTTGTGTATTTGTTGTATTTGTTGTGTATTTGTTGTGTATTTGTTGTGTATTTGTTGTGTATTTGTTGTGTATTTGTTGTGTATTTGTTGTGTATTTGTTGTGTATTACTTGTGTATTACTTGTGTATTTGTTGTGTATTTGTTGTGTATTACTTGTGTATTACTTGTGTATTTGTTGTGTATTTGTTGTGTATTTGTTGTGTATTTGTTGTGTATTTGTTGTGTATTGCATTTTCAGACAATTTGAGACCCATTTTTCCTTCATGGAATCAGCATGCCTTTTTTCACTTCAAAGCAAACCTTCATGATTATTTATTTGATGTGTATTTGTTTTTTAGTGCATCTTTGGATGATGATTTGAGACATGTATTTGATGTGAATTTGATGTGAATTTGATTTGTATTTGATGTATATTTACCTTTTATGTCATTTCAGATCCATTTGGGATGTGTATTTGTTGTGTATTTGTTGTGTATTTGTTTTGTATTTGTTGTGTATTTGTTGTGTATTTGTTGTGTATTTGTTGTGTATTTGTTGTGTATTTGTTGTGTATTTGTTTAATTTGAGACCCATTTCTCCTTCATGGAATCTGCATGCAATTTTTCACTTCAAAGCAAACTTCATGATTATCTATTTGATTTTTTTGATTTGTGTATTTGTTTTTTAGTGCATTATTGGATGATGATTTGAGACATGTATTTGATGTGAATTTGATGTAAATTTTATTTGTATTTAATGTATATTTACCTTTTATGGCATTTCAGATCCATTTGGGATGTGTATTTGTTGTGTATTTGTTGTATTTGTTGTGTATTTGTTGTGTATTTGTTGTGTATTTGTCGTGTATTTGTTGTGTATTTGTCGTGTATTTGTCGTGTATTTGTTTTTTATTGCATTTTCGGACGATTTGAGACCCATTTTTCCTTCATCGAATCAGCATGCCATTTTTCACTTCAAAGCAAGCCTTCATGCTCTCCATACTATAGAAAAGGATCATTTTCTGAAAATTTGTAAAGTACATCTCATTCTTCATGGGAAATAACAGGGAAATTAAAAGACCCATACTTCCTATTTAAATTGAGCCATTTTCACTTAGAAACAAGCTTTTGTGGTGTACATAAAATAGAAAAGGATCGTTTTCTTTTTTCTTTAATAAATTTTATTTCATTTTTAACAATAACAAGCGAAATGTATATACAAAAGAGAATAACACAGTCATGCATTATTAAAACATTGACAGACTGAACATAATATACAATTCACAATGACAGACACACAAATTTCCATGGGCATTATAAAACAAATCTGAGCAATAATGATCATATCTTTTCTTTTTTTCTTTACTCTGAAGATAATTTGTTTTTCTTATCCTAATTCTTCAATAATTGTGTTCCACCTTTCTTTAAATATATCAATTGTGTTGTTTTTTGTATGAATTAACTCTTCTGTTTCTAATTTGTATTTGAGAATTCTAAGGAAATTATAAAAACATACTCTTTCTTCACTAATCTTTTGATAATAAATATACATCTTTGCAAGTAATACAATATAATTTAAATTGGTAAAATGTTTAAGATCATAGTAAAATCCAAATATTACATGTTTTACTGTTATTTTAATTGCATTAGGTGTTGTTCTGTTCCACCATTTTTCCAAAGCTATCCAGAAATCCTTAACTATAGTACATTCATACAAAAAGTGTTCAATGTCGTCTGGTACAATGCATTCAAGGCATTTTTCAGATTCCACAATAGATAAATTGTACAGCCATCTCTTACATGGTAAAATTCTGTTTATAATTCTATATTGAAGAGCTTGTAATTTTGTTTCCCTAGTACAGGAATATGGTAGTTTAAATATAGTTAACCAGTCATCTTGGATTATGTATTTGAGCTCCCATTTTTTTAAGGCAGTTGGTCTTTCAAACACATCATATACAAAAGAGTCATAGAAATGTTTGGTTTTTATTTCTTTTAGCATCCTTGTGTAACCTTTACAGTTAAGAATAATGTCCAACCTGTTTTGTATTGGGGCTTTTTCTTTTGATATTGCTTCCAACTTCTGTAATGGAATTGCTTTTCTTAGTGTATAATAGTTTAAAATATTACAGTTCAATGTGTATTTGTTAGAAAACCTAATATTTCATTGGTGTCATTAAAGAGATCTTTAACATATATAACACCAGCTTTGTAAAAATCAGGCCACATCAATTCTTTGGTTTTTCCCTGTTTTGAATGTTTGACATTTATCGGAAACTGAATATATTTATTGTACCATAGAATTTCATTTCCATAAGAGAGTATTTCTGTACTGGTTTTAATTCATTCCAAAATATATACACTTGTTTATAAAATGGAATCTTAATATTTTCTATGACTAATTTACTTAAATTAGTTTAAGAAAAATGTTCTATGACATGGTTTTTATAAATTCTGACAATATTACTTTCCATTTTCTATTACTATTTAATATTCTTTTTCCCCACGCAACTTTACTGGCCTTTACCATGCAGGATAAATCTGGTGCTTTAATTCCTTCATCCTCAACTTCAAGTCCTTTTTACACACTTAATAATTGTTCGATTAATTTCTTAGAAAAAAAAAATAACCTAGAATTTTGTGTATTATGGAAAATCATACCATTTTTACCTTATTTTAAAATTTGTTTTTGAATTTATTCATTATGTAAAACTATGCAAATTAGGTCATGTGATCAAATATTTTTAAATAATTTTGAATCTGGAAAATGTTCAGGTTTTGATTGATGTATTGTTAATGTTGAAAAGTTTTGATTGATGTATTGTGCATGTTGAAAGGCAATTATTTGAGAAATTATGATCAAAAGTGTTTAGAAACAGGAAGTAGATCCTGAACATTGACAATTCTGGGTGGAAGTATTGAGGGTAATTGGTGCATGTGTGTCTCATTTTTCAATGGAAATCAGTTTTGGGCCTAAATGGCCGACAAATAACACTCGTACGCCAGAAATTCCAAAAGAACATATTTTATCCAATTTCCCACAGTTGATTCTCATGTCCCAAATTTTGACCCTGGCACCTTGTTGGTACTAGAGTTTTGAAAATTACAGAGCTAACCTATTTTTCCTTCATGGCCTCAGCATGCCATTTTTTACTTTAAAGCGAACCTTCATGCTCTCCATATTTTAGAAAAGGATCATTTTCTCCAAATTTTTAAAATTCACCTCATTGATCATGGGAAATAAGATTTTTCAAAAATGGTCAACAAATAATGCCCATAGGCCAGAAATTCCAAAGGGAGAGCGCATTTCATCAAATTTGCCAACTTTCAATTTTTATGGCCCAAAATATTGTGGGGCTGCCATACCTAGCCCATTGGGGCTAGCCCTTCAGAAACCAAAGAGATGCACTCTTTAGACAAAAGTAGGGGACCCCATAAAAACTTTTAAAGCTCTACCTACGCTCCTTCATGGTGTTTACTCTATAGCTGTGGACTGATGTGGAAGAAAAATTCAAAGTACTTCTCATTTTTCATTGGAAAATCGGATTTTTGTGAATATGGTCGATAAATAATGCCCGTAGAGCAGAAATTCCAAAAGGAGAGCGTGTTTTAGCAAATTTCCCAACTTTCACTTTTTATGAACCAAAACTTTTTGGGGCTGCCATACCTAGCCCATTGGGGCTAGCCCTTCAGAAACCAAAGAGATGCACTCTTTACACAAAAGTAGGATACCACGTAAAAAAATTCAAGACACTAAATTGACTCCTTGCAGTATTTCTGTACATAGCAACAGGGCCAATTTTGTACTTTTGTTCCGTGCAAATTGCCTAGCACCCTAGCCCCAACCTATTCGGAACAGTGAAAAAACGATGTAGAATGAAAAAGTAGGTGACCCCGTAAAAATTTTCAAAGCTCTATCTTCGCTCCTTCATAGCGTACATACTACACAGGTGGACTTTGTCATTTTGATCATCACAGAAGTGATCATCATCTTACGAACCCCTTACCCTAACCCTAACCCTCATTTTGATCATCACAGAAGTGATCATCATCTTACGAACCCCTTACCCTAACCCTAACCCTAACCCTAACCCTAACCCTAACCCTAACCCTAACCCTAACCCTAACCCTAACCCTAACCCTAACCCTAACCCTAACCCTAACCCTCTAACCCTAACCCTAACCCTAACCCTAACCTAACCCTAACCTAACCCTAACCCTAACCCTAACCCTAACCCTAACCCCAAAAGCTAGCCCTAGCCCCAAAAACTGGCCCTAGTCCCAAAAACTGGCCCTAGCCCTACGTTTGGCATTAGACATGGCCCTAGCATTGACACTATTCCTGCCTCCAAAGGTTGGCACTAGAGCTGGCCCCATAAGCTGGCGCTGATTCTAGCTCTTGGCTCCCTGGCACCCTGGCACCCTTGCACCCTTGCACCCTGGCACCCTGGCACCCTGGCACCCTGGCACCCTGGTACCTTACTGTGTACTTGCTTTTTAAGGCAAATGGGATGTGTATTTGCTGGTATTTGTTGTGTATTTGCTGGTCATTGTTGTGTATTTGTTGTGTATTTGTTGTATATTTGTTGTATATTTGTTGTGTATTTGTTGTGTATTTGCTGGTCATTGTTGTGTATTTGCTGGTCATTGTTGTGTATTTGTTGTGTATTTGTTGTGTATTTGTTGTATTTGTTGTGTATTTGTTGTGTATTTGTTGTGTATTTGTTGTGTATTTATTGTGTATTTGTTGTGTATTTGTTGTGTATTTGTTTTGTATTACTTGTGTATTTGTTGTGTATTTGTTGTGGATTTGTTGTGTATTTGTTGTGTATTTGTTGTGGATTTGTTGTGTATTGCATTTTCAGACAATTTGAGACCCATTTTTCCTTCATGGAATCAGCATGCTATTTTTCACTTGAAAGCAAACCTTCATGCTTATTTATTTGATGTGTATTTGTTTTTTAGTGCATTATTGGATGATGATTTGAGACATGTATTTGATGTGAATTTGATGTGAATTTGATTTGTATTTGATGTATATTTACCTTTTATGTCATTTCAGATCCATTCGGATGTATATTTGTTGTGTATTTGTTGTATTTGTTGTGTATTTGTTGTATTTGTTGTATATTTGTTGTGTATTTGTTGTGTATTTGTCGTGTATTTGTCGTGTATTTGTCGTGTATTTGTCGTGTATTTGTCGTGTATTTGTCGTGTATTTGTTTTTTATTGCATTTTCGGACGATTTGAGACCCATTTTTCCTTCATGTAATCAGCATACCATTTTTCACTTCTATGCAAGCCTTCGTGCTCTCTATACTATAGAAAAGGATCATTTTCTAAAAATTTGTAAAGTACATCTCATTTTTCATGGGAAATAACAGGAAAATTCAAAAACCCATACTTCCTATTTAAATTCAGCCATTTTCAATTAGAAACAAGCCTTTGTGGTGTACATAATATAGAAAAGGATCTTTTTTTTTTAGTATATTTTATTTCATTTTTAACATAACAATAACACAGTCATTCATTATTAAAACAGTCATGCATTATTAAAACATTGACAGACCGAACATAACATACAATTGACAATGACAGACACACACAAATTTCCATAGGCATTATAAAACAAATCTGAGTAATAATGATCATATCTTTTCTTTTTTTTTTTTACTCTGAAGATAATTTGTTTTTCTTATCCTAATTCTTCAATAATTGTGTTCCACCTTTCTTTAAATATATCAATTATGTTGTTTTTTTGTATGAATGAACTCTTCTATTTCTAATTTGTATTTGAGAATTCTAAGGAAATTATAAAAACATACTCTTTCTTCACTAATTTTTTTATAGTAAATATACATCTTTGCAAGTAATACAATATAATTTAAATTGGTAAAATGTTTAAGATCATAGTAAAATCCAAATATTACATGTTTTACTGTTATTTTAATTGCATTAGGTGTTGTTCTGTTCCACCATTTTTTCCAAAGCTATCCAGAAATCCTTAACTATAGTACATTCATACAAAAAGTGTTCAATGTTGTCTGGTATAATGCATTCAAGGCATTTTTCAGATTCCACAATAGATAAATTGTACAGCCATCTCTTACATGGTAAAATTCTGTTTATAATTCTATATTGAAGAGCTTGTAATTTTGTTTCCCTAGTACAGGAATATGGTAGTCTAAATATAGTTAACCAGTCATCTTGGATTGTGTATTTGAGCTCCCATTTTTTTAAGGCAGTTGGTCTTTCAAACTTATCATATACAAAAGAGTCATAGAAATGTTTGGTTTTTATTTCTTTTAGCATCCTTGTGTAACCTTTACAATTAAGAATAATGTCCAACCTGTTTTGTATTGGGTCTTTTGCTTTTGATATTGCTTCCAACCACTCTAATGGAATTGCTTTTCTTGTATAATAGTTTAAAATATTACAGTTCAATGTGTATTTGTTAGAAAACCTAATATTTCATTGGTGTCATTAAAGAGATCAGCGCTATGAACAGACTTGTCTGGTATCAGCGCTATACAAATTTTATTATTATTATTATTATTATTATTATTATTTATCTTTAACATATATAACACCAGCTTTGTAAAAATCAGGCCACATCAATTCTTTGGTTTTTACCTGTTTTGAATGTTTGACATTTATCGGAGACTGAATATATTTATTGCACCACAGAATTTCATTTCCATAAGAGAGTATTTCTGTACTGGTTTTAATTCATTCCAAAATATATACACTTGTTTATAAAATGGAATCTTAATATTTTCTATGACTGATTTACTTAAATTAGTTTAAGAAAAATGTTCTATGACATGGGTTTTATAAATTCTGACAATATTACTTTCCATTTTCTATTACTACTTAATATTCTTTTTCCCCACGCAACTTTACTGGCCTTTACCATGCAGGATAAATCTGGTGCTTTAATTCCTCCATCCTCAATTTCAAGTCCTTTTTACACACTTAATAATTGTCCGATTAATTTCTTAGAAAAAAAAAATAACCTAGAATTTTATGTATTATGAGAAAATCGTACCATTTTTTACCCTATTTTAAAATTTGTTTTTGAATTTATTCATTATGTAAAACTATGCAAATTAGGTCATGTGATAAAATATTTTTAAATAATTTTGAATCTGGAAAATGTTCAGGTTTTGATTGATGTATTGTGCATGTTGAAAAATTTTGATTGATTTATTGTGCATGTTGAAAAGTTTTGATTGATGTATTGTGCATGTTGAAAGGTTTTGATTGATGTATTGTGCATGTTGAAAGGTTTTGAGTAATGTATTGTGCATGTTGAAAGGCAATTATTTGAGAAATTATGATCAAGGGTTAGCTACCTAATCTACCTATGTGATTTGGGAGTTAAGAAGGACTGCAGACACAGCATATACAATGCACAATAGTCATCTTTATTCGGTGCTGTATACATTAGATTCTGGCTAGGAAGGCATGGCAAGAGCGTGATATATGAAATATCCAAATGCTAATACTGACAGAGTCCTGAGGCTGGTTAAAACACGCAAGTCTATACAAGTGGCTGTCACGAGACAGAGTGTCGTGGATCTTCTAGGCAAGTGGTTTCTGCTCCCCGACTAGCAATTTTGAGACCTTCTTATTTGGATCCGAGTGCATACCAATGAGCGTCGGCCTGCGTGGCTTCTCTGCAGCGCCTGGTGTAGTTCCGGCTTGGACCATCACCTCATCTTCCTGACAGGTGAGTAATGCATCACATTAGCTTACACTTGTTGGCCTTCACGTTTGCACTCAGTAACCTCTGTGATCTCTTGCCAAATATCATGATTGTCTATACTTGTATATAAGAGTCTATGGATGGGTAATCTGTATCCTGCAGTAGATCCTGAAACTTGTCAATCCTGGGTGGAAGTATTAAGGGTTATTTGTGCATGTGTGTCTCATTTTTCATTGGAAATCAGTTTTGGGCCTAAATGGCCAACAAATAACACTCCTAGGCCAGAAATTCCAAAAGAACATGTTTCATCCAATTTCCCAAAGTTGATTCTCATGTCCCAAATTTTGACCCTTCACCTTTTTGGTACTAGAGCTTTGAAAATTTCAGACCGGACATATTTTTCCTTCATGGCCTCAGCAAACCATTTGTCACTTCAAAGCAAGCCTTCAAGCTCTCCATATTATAGTAAAAGATCATTTTCTCCAAATTTGTAAAATTCATCTCATTTATCATGGGAAATAAGATTTTCCCAAAAATAGTCAACAAATAATGCTCATAGGCCAGAAATTACAAGAGGAGAGCGCATTTCATCAAATTTCCCAACTTTCAATTTTTATGACCCAAATATTTTTGGGGCTGCCATACCTAGCCCATTGGTGCTAGCTCTTCAGAAACCAAAGAGATGCACTCTTTAGACAAAAGCAGGGGACCCCATAAAAAATTTCAAAGCTTTACATACGCTCCTTCATGGTGTTTACTCTATAGCTGCGGACTGATGTGGAAGAAAATGTTCAAGTACTTCTCATTTTTCATTGGAAAATTTGATTTTTGTGAATATGGTCGACAAATAATGCCCGTAGAGTAGAAATTCCAAAAGGAGAGCGTGTTTTAGCAAATTTCCCAACTTTCACTTTTTATGAACCAAAACTTTTTGGGGCTGCCATACCTAGCCCATTGGGGCTAGCCCTTCAGAAACCAAAGAGATACACTCTTTACACAAAAGTAGGATACCACGTAAAAAATTTCAAGACACCAAATTGACTCCTTGCAGTATTTCTATACATAGCAACAGGGCCAATTTTGTACTTTTGTTCCATGCATATTGCCTAGCACCCTAGCCCCAACCTATTCGGAACAGTGAAAAAACGATGTAGAATGAAAAAGTAGGGGACCCCGTAAAATTTTTTGCAGCTCTATCTTCGCTCCTTCATAGCGTACATACTACACAGGTGGACTTTGTCATTTTGATCATCACAGAAGTGATCATCATCTTACGAACCCCTTACCCTAACCCTAACCCTAACCCTAACCCTAACCCTAACCCTAACCCCTAACCCTAACCCTAACCCTAACCCTAACCCTAACCCTAACCCCTAACCCTAACCCTAACCCTAACCCTAACCCTAACCCTAACCCTAACCCTAACCCTAACCCTAACCCTAAACCCTAACCCTAACCCTAACCCTAACCCTAACCCTAACTCTAACCCTAACCCTAACTATAGCCGGTGAGCGAGCCTAAACTTACCGCTAACCCAATTTTCACCGGGTTAGGGTCATATATGATGACCTTTTAAATACTTTTAAGGTCATAATGTCTCTCTTCATAAATAAGGAACATAGTCTTTTATTGACAATTTTATTACATATTAACAAAAAGTTATTACAAATAATGTAAAAAAAAACGAGCCTAAACTGACCGATTTTGCACAAAAAAAACTATATGATCCCTAAGATTTACTTTAAAGATTTTTAGTGGACTAGGGGGCTACTAGTGCCCATTAGAATGGATTTTGAAACAAATCTCTAGTCCACTGACCCCCCATTGGGGTTTTTTCACTTCGTCAAAAAAATGTTTTAGTTGGTATTACTGTGAACCTCAAACGAATCCTGAGTTTTCACAAAAAAATTTTAAAATTATTTTTTTCTCATTTCATAAATATTTAAGAGTGGAAAATGGGGGGAAAAATTGCCTCAAGGTCATGTGTACCTATTTCAATGTGAATATTGTACTGTATGTACCTTTAAGTCCATATACTAGACGTCGTGAGCTCCGCTGGTCAGATTAGGCTCGCTTTTTTCTAACCCAATTAATTTGAAACACATAAAATACATATAAATATTCAATACTCAAGTGTCTTCTTTTCCAATTATGCATGAATATTTAAAATGTTCATTATATACTTCTCAAATGTTTAATTTTAATGATATTTCCCTTTCATTTTAATACCCCTCATAAAAAGGCTGGTCAGTTTAGGCTCGCTAAAATTTTGAAATTTTCATCAATCCCAACCCTAATAAAAAAAAAACTTAAATATTGAATATTAAAGTCTCCTCTTTTTCAATTATGCATGAATATTTAAATTATATATTATTTAGTTCTTAAATGTTTAATTTGAATGATATTTCTCTCTCATTTTACTAACCCTAAAAAATAAAAGGGCCGGTCAGATTAGGCTCGCTTAACATTGTAATTTTTACATAAGAATTTCTTAAATTTGTCATTTGCTGTAAAACAAATATAGTTTAAGTGTGCAGGTATTTTATCCTGTCCTAAACATGTATCTAATATATGGACAATAAAATGTAACAAAACACACACTGCAAATGGTTTTTACATGCATATTATGCTAATCCTAACCCTAACCCAGCTAAAAAACAATGAACAAATCGAAATTTAAAGACTTTGTTTTTCTTCTAAATATGGTAAGAAATCAATTGAGTTGTAGTTTAATTATAATGGAGCTATTCTTTGATCCCTCCCAAATTCATATTTGCCTTTATTAAATGTCTGGTTAAAATATTGGTGAAGCTTTGAATATAAAACTGTACCAAAATCTCCAATCAATCAACTCCAATCATTTAATTTTTTCAAATCATACCTTGGTTTTTGATTTAGTGAAGGTTTAAAAAATAGAAAGTATTGGATGTTTGGTAGTACAGATAGTCTGTATTATACCATTAGAGAAATTATTTGACTTTATATAAATCCTAGTCCATATATTTGTGATGCATTGAACATATTAAACTGGGTCTAAAACAAGTGAAAACTTCAAAAATGCACTATTCACAATACATATGTTTGGTTTGGAGTTTTTAAATGGTACAAACATTATAGAAAAATTGGGATTGTTTTGTATAATGGCTAGTCTCTATCATGCTACTGGGGCTGATATATGTCTATAATTAAAACCTAGTCCATATATTTGGGGATGCTTTGAACTTGAAACTGGGCTAAAGTGTGGGGAAAACTACCGTTGATTCAAAGTACATAAATACGGTTTCAACCTTAAACATGTCACGGAATATGTAGAACATTTTCTTCTTTATGACAAATCTAATCTCCTTGCAGTCTCTAGAGTTCATATATGCCTTTATTTTGCTTCTTGGCCAAATGTTTGAATTTCACTCTTGGCCGGAACAAACTCAAAACCCTGAAACTAGACTATTTATAATACATATAATACATAGTGGGTTTTACGTTCAATTAGTTTTAGAAATGGTTCAATTAGTTTAAGAAATGAATACAGTTTTGAAGGATCTGGACTGGAGTTATATACAATAAGGCCATTAAAACTCATAAATGCCTTTATTAAACTCCTGGGTCACATATCTGGGATGCTTTGAACTTGAAACTTGGCTAAAGTGTGGTGAAACAGTTTGTTTCGAGTATGTGAATTGTGTTTTGACCTTCGACATGGAGCAAAAAAGTACAACTGTTCTTTAATTGAATTAAAGCTTGTCTCTCTGAAGCCTCTAGAGGTCATTTATGCCTTTAACTAGCTCATATGTCTAATATTTGGTGTGCTCTGAACTTTAAACCAGCCAAAAGCTGAAAACTCCAAAGATGGACTATTCACATTAGATAAAAGAGGTTTTGAGCTTAATAAGGTTTAGAAATAAATACAGCTATGTATGGTTTATGCAAGAGCCTTTCTCTATAAGGCCACTGTGTCTGAAATATGACTTTATTTTACTTCATGGCTATATATGTGAGATGTTTTGAACTTGAAACTGGACTAAAACCAACTAAGACCTCCTAACCAGAACCCTGGATGGACACTTCAGCATACATTTATGGGGTTTTGAAAAAGGTTTAAAAAGGTTTTAAAATATATCAAATTGTGGGAATATATAATTCTCTATCATGCTACTGGAGCTTTTAAATGCCTAGACCTAGCTTCTGCCTAGACCTAGCTTCTGAATTGGGTTTAGTCCTTGAACATCTGAAAAAATAAGTAAAATCTTCCTTTACTTGTTTTACAGATATTCTCCATGTAGCCTCTACAGTTTAGATCTACAGTTTAGAGCTTTATTTTACATCTTGGCCAAATATTTGAGCTGTTTTGACTTTAAAATGTTGCCAGGGTCATGTAGAATCCCAATTTGGTGCTTTCAGAGTACATATCTTGGTTTTTTTCTTTAAAATAATTTTAAAATATATAAGATTATGGATATTCTGTACTAGAGCTGGACTCTATAAGCCCTCTATAGATCATCTGTGCCTTTTATCTTACTTCATTGCCATTTATTTAGGATATTTGAACTTGGGCCAGAACCTGCTGTCATCCCCTAAATGGACTATTCACATTATACATATTGGTTTTTGAGTTTTAAAATGATTACAAATATTTCAAATTTTGAATGTTTTGTACTAAAGCAGGTCTCTACAAGGCCACTAGAGCTAACATATTGTGTGCTCTAGAATTACTATCACACCACAGTCTAGTTATCTCTCATTTTAAACTGCTCTTTATCAAGCTACTTTATCGTATGCATTTCTATATAATCTTAGCCAATTATATGGGCTGCTTGGAACTTCAAATGGGACCAATTCAGCAAAAAATACCATTGTGACACATTCAGTTTACATGGCCTATGTTTTTACCTTAAACATAATACAAAAGAAATATAATTGTTCTCTATTTGTGGTGTAACAAGTTTCTGTGAGGCATTTAGAGTACACATATGCCTTACTTTTACATATTGGTCAAGATTTTAGTTGCTATGAGAGTCAAACATTGTGAAAGTCGGAAAAACTTCCAAAATTGTAGTTATATACAATAAGGCCATTAAAACTCATAAATGCCTTTACTTAACTCCTGGGTCACATATCTGGGATGCTTTGAACTTGAAACTTGGCTAAAGTGTGGTGAAACAGTTTGTTTCGGGTATGTGAATTGTGTTTTGACCTTCGACATGGAGCAAAAAAGTACAACTGTTCTTTAATTGAATTAAAGCTTGTCTCTCTGAAGCCTCGAGAGGTCATTTATGCCTTTAACTAGCTCATATGTCTAATATTTGGTGTGCTCTGAACTTTAAACCAGCCAAAAGCTGAAAACTCCAAAGATGGACTATTCACATTAGATAAAAGAGGTTTTGAGCTTAATAAGGTTTAGAAATAAATACAACTATGTATGTTTTATGCAAGAGCCTTTCTCTATAAGGCAACTGTGTCTGATATATGACTTTATTTTACTTTATGGCTATATATGTGAGATGTTTTGAACTTGAAACTGGACTAAAACCAACTAAGACCTCCTAACCATAACCCTGGATGGACACTTCAGCATACTTTTATTGGGTTTTGAAAAAGGTTTAAAAAGGTTTAAAAATATATCAAATTGTGGGAATATATAATTCTCTATCATGCTACTGGAGCATTTATATGCCTAGACCTAGCTTCTGCCTAGACCTAGCTTCTGAATTGGGTTTGCACCTTGAACATCTGAAAAAATAAGTAAAATCTTCCTTTACTTGTTTTACAGCTATTCTCCATGTAGCCTCTACAGTATAGATATGTCTTTATTTTACATCTTGGCCATATTTGAGCTGTTTTGACTTTAAAATGTTTTGACTTTAAAATGTTGCCAGGGTCATGTAGAATCCCAATTTGGTGCTTTCAGAGTACATATCTTGGTTTTTTTCTTTAAAATAATTTTAAAATATATAAGATTATGGATATTCTGTACTAGAGCTGGACTCTATAAGCCCTCTATAGATCATCTGTGCCTTTTATCTTACTTCATTGCCATTTATTTAGGATATTTGAACTTGGGCCAGAACCTGCTGTAATCCCCTAAATGGACAATTCACATTATACATATTGGTTTTTGAGTTTTAAAATGATTACAAATATTTCAAATTTTGAATTTATTTCAAATTTATCTCTCATTTTAAACTGCTCTTTATCATGCTTCTTTATCGTATGCATTTTTATATAATCTTAGCCAATTATTTGGGCTGCTTGGAACTACAAATGGGACCAATTCAGCAAAAAATACCATTGTGACACATTCAGTTTACATGGCCTATGTTTTTACCTTAAACATAATACAAAAGAAATATAATTGTTCTCTATTTGTGTTGTAACAAGTTTCTGTGAGGCATTTAGAGTACACATATGCCTTACTCTTACATTTTGGTCAAGATTTTAGTTGCTATAAGGGTCAAACATTGTGAAAGTCGGAAAAAATTTCCAAAATTGTTTATTCATGGTATATATCTTGTGTTTAGCCCAAATTAGTAAACAACTTTACATGAAAGCCGATCTATTTGAAGAGGGCTTGACTCTTTAATGCCTTTGGAGTTCATAAATGACTTATTTGTAATGCTGGTCGAAAGATATTTGAACTTTTGAATTTGTAATTAAGCTTAAGATTTAAATGAATCTCTAACCCAATTTTTAATTGGGTTAGGTTTATAGGCCGAAAAATAAAACTTCTTTAATCTTCATCAAATTTGCACAAAATTCATGCAATGAACCGAAATCAAAGTGCTGACAAGTACAAAAGTTGAAATGTGGACTTTTTGGTACTTAATTCTTTTATGTGAAGCATTCCAAATTTTCAGACTGAGAATTCACGTCAGTTTAGGCTCGCTGGTTAGTTTAGGCTCGCTTCAGTGATATGCCCGGTCAGTTTAGGCTCGCTCGGTCAGTTTAGGCTCGCCCGAAAATTTGGAGGCGAGCCTAAACTGACCGGGACGCGAGCCTAAACCGACCGACAAGCGAGCCTAATCTGACCGGCGAGCCTAATCTGACCGAGGCGAGCCTAAACTGACGTGGTGGCGAGCCTAATCTGACCAGTTAGCGAGCCTAATCTGACCACGGCTATAACCCTAACCCTAACCCTAACCCTAACCCTAACCCAAACCCTAACCCTAACCCTAACCCTAACCCTAACCCAGATCCATTTGGGATGTGTATTTGTTGTGTATTTGTTGTATTTGTTGTGTATTTATTGTGTATTTGTTGTGTATTTATTGTGTATTTGTTGTGTATTTATTGTGTATTTGTTGTGTATTTATTGTGTATTTGTTGTGTATTTGTTGTGTATTTGTCGTGTATTTGTTTTTTATTGCATTTTCGGACGATTTGAGACCCATTTTTCCTTCATGTAATCAGCATACCATTTTTCACTTCTATGCAAGCCTTCATGCTCTCTATACTATAGAAAAGGATTATTTTCTAAAAATTTGTAAAGTACATCTCATTTTTCATGGGTAATAACAGGAAAATTCAAAGACCCATACTTCCTATTTAAATTCAGCCATTTTAATTTAGAAACAAGCCTTTGTGGTGTACATAATATAGAAAAGGATCTTTTTTTTTTTAAGTATATTTTATTTCATTTTTAACATTACAATAACACAGTCATGCATTATTAAAACAGTCATGCATTATTAAAACATTGACAGACTGAACATAACATACAATTGACAATGACAGACACACACAAATTTCCATAGACATTATAAAACAAATCTTAGCAATAATGATCATATCTTTTCTTTTTTTCTTTACTCTGAAGATAATTTGTTTTTGTTATCCTAATTCTTCAATACTTGTGTTCCACCTTTCTTTAAATATATCTATTGTGTTGTTTTTTGTATGAATGAACTCTTCTGTTTCTAATTTGTATTTGAGAATTCTAAGGAAATTATAAAAACATACTCTTTCTTCACTAATCTTTTGATAATAAATATACATCTTTGCAAGTAATACAATATAATTTAAATTGGTAAAATGTTTAAGATCATAGTAAAATCCAAATATTACATGTTTTACCGTTATTTTAATTGCATTAGGTGTTGTTCTGTTCCACCATTTTTCCAAAGCTATCCAGAAATCCTTAACTATAGTACATTCATACAAAAGGTGTTCAATGTAGTCTGGTACAATGCATTCAAGGCATTTTTCAGATTCCACAATAGATAAATTGTACAGCCATCTCTTACATGGTAAAATTCTGTTTATAATTCTATATTGAAGAGCTTGTAATTTTGTTTCCCTAGTACAGGAATATGGTAGTTTAAATATAGTTAACCAGTCATCTTGGATTGTGTATTTGAGCTCCCATTTTTTTAAGGCAGTTGGTCTTTCAAACACATCATATACAAAAGAGTCATAGAAATGTTTGGTTTTTATTTCTTTTAGCATCCTTGTGTAACCTTTACAGTTAAGAATAATGTCCAACCTGTTTTGTATTGGGGCTTTTTCTTTTGATATTGCTTCCAACTTCTGTAATGGAATTGTTTTTCTTAGTGTATAATAGTTTAAAATATTACAGTTCAATGTGTATTTGTTAGAAAACCTAATATTTCATTGGTGTCATTAAAGAGATCTTTAACATATATAACACCAGCTTTGTAAAAATCAGGCCACATCAATTCTTTGGTTTTTCCCTGTTTTGAATGTTTGACATTTATCGGAAACTGAATATATTTATTGTACCATAGAATTTCATTTCCATAAGAGAGTATTTCTGTACTGGTTTTAATTCATTCCAAAATATATACACTTGTTTATAAAATGGAATCTTAATATTTTCTATGACTAATTTACTTAAATTAGTTTAAGAAAAATGTTCTATGACATGGTTTTTATAAATTCTGACAATATTACTTTCCATTTTCTATTACTATTTAATATTCTTTTTCCCCACGCAACTTTACTGGCCTTTACCATGCAGGATAAATCTGGTGCTTTAATTCCTTCATCCTCAACTTCAAGTCCTTTTTACACACTTAATAATTGTCTGATTAATTTCTTAGAAAAAAAAATAACTTAGAAATTTGTGTATTATGGAAAATCATACCATTTTTACCTTATTTTAAAATTTGTTTTTGAATTTATTCATTATGTAAAACTATGCAAATTAGGTCATGTGATAAAATATTTTTAAATAATTTTGAATCTGGAAAATGTTCAGGTTTTGATTGATGTTATTTATTTATTTATTATTTATTCGTACCATATATACATACAATACAATTGTGGATTAAAAATTAAATATGACTAGAAATTAAAAAGCTATGTACATGTAGATATTTCAATTATTAACTGTGTACACTCATCTTTATCAAGGCCATCAACTGTCAGGCGGCCTTCTCTGACTAATAACAATTCTTTCAGGAAATTTACATTATACTGAACAATATCAGGCACCTGGCTAGCACATATAATATCATTGATACATTTGTTATTTATACCATTATTTAAAAGGTCAACATTATATCTCCATTTGATAAAAAGCATATTCTTTTTCACATAGCTATCATTATTATACATTGACACATTAGACAAAAAATTTACAGTTTCATTTTTCATCTGGCACAATCTATCGAAGAATTTAATAAAACGAATGGCAAACTGCACAGAAATATGGCATTGGTCACCAAGAGGCCCAAGCATATTAGTATGAGCTGTGTATGGCAGCCTCCATACCCTTCTAACTGCCTTGTTCCATTCAGTACATATATCACTTTTGCATACATAGCTAAGCTTCCATAAAGCACACCCATAAAAACTTGTACAGTAACATTGAAACAATTTTGACAGCACTGTTGATTGTACTTTGCTGAAGTTAGACAACAACTTATTAACACTGCCAACAAAGTGTCCCTTTTTCTTTCGGACATCATCCACATCATTTAACTGTTGATTTAACTTGTTACCTAAGTGGTTCACACTTGATTCCCAAGTTAACACATTATCATTAAGATGCACATCTCCACATTTTAAGTCTTTATCAACACTAAATTTAATACACTGTGTTTTCTTATGATTAAAAGTTACATTGTATTCATTACCAAATAGTTCACATATTAAAAGCATATCTTGCAGACCATTACGGCTTGGACACAGTAAAATCACATCATCAGCATAAGCAAAAACTCCAAGATAAAATAGACCAATTTTACAACCAATTGATTTACTTTTTAAACGACACAACATTTCATCAAAATACACAGTAAATAAAAGCGGAGAGAGTACCCCGCCCTGCCGTACGCCATTCTGGGCAGTAAAAAATTCTGACTTTTCATCCTTCCATTTAGTACAAATCTTTTGTCGAGTGTAGTTGTCCAACAATAGTCTTATAACTACAGCAGGTATATTCCTCTTTATTAACAGATTAAACAATTTACCAAAATGAACTTTGTCAAATGCCTTGCTGGCATCCAAAAGACATGCATATACATTAGAACCTTTACTATTAAAATATGACACAGTTTCCTTTACCATATGTGTACAAGTAGTAGTATCATGTTCTTCTTTGAAGGCAAACTGTAAATCTGAACTCATTAGTTGACTAGAGTATTTAGCAATAAAAACATAGTCAATTACCTTGCATACTGAGCAACAAAGAGAGTATTGTTAATGTTGAAAAGTTTTGATTGATGTATTGTGCATGTTGAAAGGTTTTGATTGATGTATTGTGCATGTTGAAAGGCAATTATTTGAGAAATTATGATCAAAAGTGTTTAGAAACAGGAAGTAGATCCTGAACATTGACAATTCTGGGTGGAAGTATTGAGGGTAATTGGTGCATGTGTGTCTCATTTTTCAATGGAGATCAGTTTTGGGCCTAAATGGCCAACAAATAACACTCGTACGCCAGAAATTCCAAAAGAACATATTTTATCCAATTTCTCACAGTTGATTCTCATGTCCGAAATTTTGACCTTGCCACCTTGTTGGTACTAGAGTTTTGAAAATTACAGAGCTAACCTATTTTTCCTTCATGGCCTCAGCATGCCATGTTTTACTTTAAAGCGAACCTTCAAGCTCTCCATATTTTAGAAAAGGATCATTTTCTCCAAATTTTAAAAACTCACCTCATTGATCATGGGAAATAAGATTTTTCAAAAATGGTCAACAAATAATGCCCATAGGCCAGAAATTCCAAAAGGAGAGCGCATTTCATCAAATTTCCCAACTTTCAATTTTTATGGCCCAAAATATTGTGGGGCTGCCATACCTAGCCCATTGGGGCTAGCCCTTCAGAAACCAAAGAGATGCACTCTTTAGACAAAAGTAGGGGACCCCATTAAAACTTTTAAAGCTCTACCTACGCTCCTTCATGGTGTTTACTCTATAGCTGTGGACTGATGTGGAAGAAAAATTCAAAGTACTTCTCATTTTTCATTGGAAAATCCGATTTTTGTGAATATGGTCGACAAATAATGCCCGTAGAGCAAAAATTCCAAAAGGAGAGCGTGTTTTAGCAAATTTCCCAACTTTCACTTTTTATGAACCAAAACTTTTTGGGGCTGCCATACCTAGCCCATTGGGGCTAGCCCTTCAGAAACCAAAGAGATGCACTCTTTACACAAAAGTAGGATACCACGTAAAAAATTTCAAAACACTAAATTGACTCCTTGCAGTATTTCTGTACATAGCAACAGGGCCAATTTTGTACTTTTGTTCCGTGCAAATTGCCTAGCACCCTAGCCCCAACCTATTCGGAACAGTGAAAAAACGATGTAGAATGAAAAAGTAGGGGACCCCGTAAAAATTTTCAAAGCTCTATCTTCGCTCCTTCATAGCGTACATACTACACAGGTGGACTTTGTCATTTTGATCATCACAGAAGTGATCATCATCTTACGAACCCCTAACCCTAACCCTAACCCTAACCCTAACCCTAACCCTAACCCTAACCCTAACCCTAACCCTAACCCTAACCCTAACCCTAACCCTAACCCTAACCCTAACCCCTAACCCTAACCCTAACCCTAACCCTAACCCTAACCCTAACCTAACCCTAACCCTAACCCTAACCCTAACCCTAACCCTAACCCTAACCCTAACCCTAACCCTAACCCTAACCCTAACCCTAACCCTAACCCTAACCCTAACCCTAACCCTAACTCTAGCTCTTGGCTAGTAGATGACACAGTTTTTTTTCGGAAATAATGAGGCCGAACATGACGAAAATTTAAAACAAGTTCTGGAAAGACTCGAAGAATATAATTAAAATTAAAACCGAGCAAATGCTTTCGGACTAAAGTTGCTTCGGTATGTTATTGATAAGCAAGGAATCAGACTCGATTCTGACAAGGCCAATGGCTAATTATGCACACATTGTGGCACCTTTGGTTGCACAACACTCGCAAATACTCCACATTCCAGTGGGGCTCGCCTGAGGAAGCTCCATTTGAGGGCCTAAAAGCCCTACTCATAAGCGAGCAAGTCATAGCACACCTGCAACCAGAGAAACCCAACTAGCTGTACACATATGTATGCAATTATGCAATAGGTACCATATTGTACCAAGAAGACAAAAAAGACATAAAGACATAAGGCAAAACGCAAAAAAGACCGGTGGTCTACGTATTTAAATAGTTGTCAGCTACCCAACAAAAATGGGTGACCATTGAAACGGAGACATACAGAGTGGTGTATGCCCTGAAACAACTACGACCTTATATAATGTGTACACAAATCATAAACCCCTCACCTCTTCACCCAAGAGATGAAGAACACGAAGATACAGAGGTGGCAAGTGCTTCTCGCAGAATATGGGGCAACAATATCTTATATGAAAGGAAAACAACATCAGAGCCGATATGTTATCCCGGACCAAACAGGGCCCTGGGCAGTGGCGCAGTTGGTTTGAGGGCCAGCTTACTAGCACCAGTTCCTCTGTGGTGATCCAAAGGTTGTGGGTTCGATCCATGGCCGTGCCAAGATTGAACTCATGATACAATTTCTCATATGAGCTGAGGCCCGTGCCTAAAGGGTTAACCCATTGTCCTTGTAAAACTGTGACTGGGTGGGTTGTCATGTCAAGGACCTGCGACATGACAATTCAGTGAGGCAGCACTATATCTGCTACAAGTAGGTCTTATCACGAAATGACTGAAATAATGTTGAAAGTGATGTAAAACCCCAAACAAACCAAACCCGGATCAAACAGAGAGATGTGGCAACACTGGATACCTTTGATTGGTGCCTAGGTGCAGCACGCCCAGAGGTTAACGATGATGAGACCATACCTGTGCTGTACGATGATCAGCAGCATACCATACTCATCAGTATGATGCAGATTATCCTCGTTTGGTGCTGCCACCTAGTGTGAGATCTAAGAACCGGCCCGGTTCCAGGGCCGGTTCCAGGGCCGGTTCCAGGGCCGGTTCCAGGGCCGGTTCCAGGGCCGGTTCCAGGGCCGGTTCCAGGGCCGGTTCCAGGGCTGGTTCCAGGGCCGGTTCCAGGGCCGGTTCCAGGGCCGGTTCCAGGGCCGGTTCCAGGGCCGGTTCCAGGGCCGGCTCCAGGGCCGGCTCCAGGGCCGTTACAAGGGCCGGCTCCAGGGCCGGCTCCAGGGCCGGCTTCGGCAGGTCAGCCAAAATGTTCTTTGTCAGCCATTCTGTGGTAAAGGAAATAATTTAATACAACAGTAACACTTCTACTGGAATTTTATATTCCGAATCTACTGTTACATATACAGTTTCATATTTTTTTACTTTTAAAGCAGCAGATTTCTTTGCTTGTGTGACCCATTGGTCCTTAGCACTAAGGTGCATGCAATGCTTGCAACTCCTGGCAAGTCTACCGCCATATGACAGATAATATATTCAATGATATGCATCTGACACCGGTTCCTGATGTCGTTTGAATCTCATGTACTCCATTTTACATGTCATCCCATTTTAATGTGCTTCGCTTTTTATGAGTAAGGACCTTTAAGCCATATCATCCAGTTTCTGTGAGAAGGAAGCTTTGCATCCATTTTATCATGTTTGTCTTTACGACCTTGTGCCAATTTTATGACTTAAATCGCTTTTCCATTACTGTTTATGCAAAACAAATATAATTTTCTAATCATACACCTCCTCATTGATTTTGGCTGATACTTTGCTTATGCAATTTTGACTTTGTCATCTTCTGAGGCTAATCATTTTCTGACAAAGTGTGCTTAAGGAACCGTTAGATAATCAGCAAATGGCAAATTTGACCTCTTTCCAGGGTCAGCGGGTTTGACGTTGACCCCATGAATTTGTAAACAAAACGAGACTGTCGTATATTTTCAGATTACTTTACCACCATTTTACAAGTGAATATACCATTCCTGTAATAAATGAATCTGCCTTGCATGCACCTTTAGTAGTCTCGGCCAAATCCAGTTCTCGGATTGAGGTCTGGTAGTCATGCATTGATGTCCGGTATGCCTGTGGTACCTAGGTATATGGTCATGTATTTGTACATGGTATATCATTTTCAGGTGTTTTTTGTATCCTCGGAATGTGCTGAAGATGAATTGTTATTATTATTGATATGTCCAACCCAATCAAACATAGACCCCGAGTTTTATATCAATATTTTCAATGGTGCAGTGATGTGGGGTATATTTTAGTATGATTAGGAACATTTGTATTGTGATATATAGCGTTGTCCATTGATACATAGTTGGAATGTAAATTTTGTATTGTGTGTTTTCTCTGTATTGTAGTATTTATTCATGTATGCACTAGTTTTAGCATATACCATTCATGGGTACTACATTACCTCATTGTGACGACGTGTCAAAGAGTCCATTCGTTCGTTCCTCATGACAACAAAATATTTTGATTTATTCCTGCTCTAGAAATAGAGATTCCTGTGATCGATTTTGATGCTTATATATAAATATTTCTCCCTTTCTATCTGCCACTAAGGTGGAGTATAGCTGTGAGGATAGTGACAGAACAAAGATTGATCATATTCGCTTTATTACATTTTGTTTAGAAAGCTGTTTGTTCAGCCAACTGATTAAACATGGTTTTATCATGGAACAAGAACAATATTTAGGCATACTTATGCTACTTTTTCAGTTTTGAAATTTTTTTTATTATGAATAACATATATCCCTTGATTAACAGATTAAGCAGTAATCTCCAATAAACACCTCATTTATAGTCAATTGAATATTGAGATTTTGTATCTCATCAGCCTGAAAATAATCTGAAATGTACTGAAAAAGATATAAAAGTGTCGATGTTAAGAAGCCATTTATCCATTCATTATTTTGAATGAACTCCTCAAGGTGCATAATGTAAATAACATAATCAAATTGTGCAACATCTGTACACAATTATATATAAGGTTGAGGTGCTGATGATGAGCTGTCCCTCATTCTCACTGAGTGGTTGTCATCTGGTCAATATTAAAAAGCTAAATCCCTAATCATTCTTCGAAAACTAAACGAACAAACGAAACGAAGCGAACAGTCATGTTGGAAGGCCCTAGTCTCATCTGCTGCAGCTATTATTAATATATCTGAAAAGATAAATACAAATCAGGCCATTTCAAGGTTTGTGTCAGTGGTAAATGTAGAAAAGCCATTGTTTGTCTCATCCAATCCTTATGATTAATAAAAATATATTATGGTATTGAACCTTTCAGCATAACATGGTTTTATATGGTCAAATCCTGTCAGCGGGAGTGAATGCCCTGCTGCTTACGAGGAATTACTTGAGATTTTTATTTTGGACCTTACATTAACATGATGGCACATTCCACATTGGCATGAGAAGCAACATCACCTGAGTACCTGAGTCCCAACCGGAAATCAGACTCTAAAATCAGCAGACAAAAGAGAGAATCCGACAAAAGAGAGAATCTACAAAATTGATGTGCAGCAAATTATGGCATCAACTGTCCCTGAGTAATGTCTTTGATAAAACATTCTGATTCATAAAGTGTACAAAATGTACAGCCATATGAATAGTCTAAACATAATACCTATAGGTATTTTCTGAAGCATGTTTATATATCATGTAAAGATAGATAATTGACAGATATTACTTCGGGCGATACTCATCCAAAATATCCAAAGTATCAAAGAAAACATATTCTGTGAAATTGATCGTGTTTATTGGATTTGACTTTTCATGTTTGAACTGCGGTATTGACATTCGTAGGTATTGCTATCTTTTTTGGAGAGTTGTACAAAAACGTATGTACAGACGTATTGGGATATGGTACTGATATCAATTCATTAAACGTAACGCGGTATAAACTGCAGGTAGACGTTCAGTAGTCTGGGATGTTACATGATGTTACCTTGGCTACTACTGCTCTGTGTACTTAGCATCCATTACAAGAACTCTGGTATCGCTGTCCGGACGATCCATATATCTCAGTGATAACTTTACCAAAGAAAATCCATATCGCATTGTGAGAACATCAAATAAACGATAAGACAAATATCTTAAAAATGGAATCCGCGGAAACATGCACGATCTACACAATCTATTCTCATGTAGTGTCTGATTAGGTGGCCATCGATCCTTTGTGACATTAGGCAGTCATTTGGAAGCAATGATAGCTCAGGGAAGCCCATCAAAATACAAAGTTTGGGTTACATTCAACAAGATTTGAAGTCGGAAGCGTTAGGCATCAAGTCAATATTTCATGTTTTATTCATTGTACGGCAGAAGCACAACATGTACTTATTGAATGTTCTGTAGAGCAATGATTTATTCATTCATTAATTTATTCATGCATTCATTTATATATTCGTGCATATAATATCAATAATATGCATTTAGATATTTCATACTGATTGTACAGGCACAAAATGACCCAAATGTAGATGACCATTCATTCATTCATTGAAAATAGGTTAATGCATTCGAGTAATCAATCTTATTGCCCATTTCAAAGGCATACCGTTATTCTTTGAACCATTTGTGAAAGAGTGTAACATCTAGAATTGTATTTAAACTTGTACATTGCATCACTATAGCACGAAGCTATACAGCAAATTAATTTCTCCGTAATAATTCCAAAGAAAGTTCCTTAACCTTTTCACCGATTCAAATGTTCTCAATGACATTTCACATGAATTCAGAGATAAAGCAAGACTGAATTAAATTTATTTGATCTTTTTCTAAAAGAAATTGGCATGTTTAATCATTTCCAAGGGTGGAACAGTGTTGGGCTGGCGATAATTGCCAGCTTAGCATCTGTTTAAGTAAAGAGTCATTTATGTAAAGAGATTTATCACGTTCATTTATTTCATGTTTTTATTAGCACCATGGTTGTGCCACGAACGATTATATCCAGTCCATAGTATTCATTGTTTATTTGCACATCCCATACAGCCCTTGACGCCCCCAAGACATCTCCTTGCCTATTTTCAGCTATTTTTCCAAAATATACATAAAATACCTATCCTCTTAAAACCCCAGTCACACTTATACAATATTTTGACATACTGTTCAGGAATTAGTACTCTGATCGTGTTAAATCGCACAATAAAAATTCAAAAGTGAGACGCTGAGACAAAGCACGTTCAGACCCAGGTCCCGTCTCTACCATAAGAAATAAAACATTCCTGACAAAGGTGATCCAACTAGTCCACAAATAGAGCCAATTACCATCACAGTTGCTGGTGTGGAAAAATTGATCTTGAACCTAAACTG
The DNA here is from genome assembly GCA_949316495.1 of Amphiduros pacificus. Lineage (NCBI taxonomy): Eukaryota > Metazoa > Annelida > Polychaeta > Phyllodocida > Hesionidae > Amphiduros > Amphiduros pacificus. Next base: position 54,497,866 of record OX439005.1, on the reverse strand, counting down.
CAAAAAAGCCAATGACCCGGATCAAATACCCACAAGAGTCTTGAAAGAATGTTCACTTGAATAAGCTCCAATCCTCCAAAAATATTCTGCAAATAAATTGTCAGACATATGATGAATCACTGGCCGTGGTGCAGTCAGTTAGAGCACCAGCTTATTAGCACCAATTCCTCTGTGGTGAGCCAAAGGCTGTGGGTTTGATCCCCGGACGTGCCGAGATTAAATTTATGATACATTTCTACACATGAGCTGAGGCCTATGCCAAAGGGTAAACCCGTTGTCCTTGTAAATCTGTGGCGGGGTGGGTTGTCATGACAAGGACCTGTGACATGACAATTCAGTGAGGCAGCACTATATCTGCTACAAATAGGTCTCAGCACGAAATGGCTGGAATAATGTTGATAGTGATGTAAAACCCCAAAAAAACAAACAAACAAACAAAATTATGAATCACTGCAAACTTTACAATATCCTGGTAAATTTTCAGCGTGGATTCAGAACCTGTCACTCGTGTGAAACACAGTTAAACACAACCTTACAGGATATACTCAAGGCTAGAAATGATGGGCAAAATGTTGGCATGCTCATTCTCGGTTACAGTAAAGCCTTTGACACAGTCTGCCATGAGCGACTGAATCAGAAGCTCGAACATTACGGAATCTCAGGGCAGGTAACAAACTTGCTTACAAACCGTGAAGAGAGGGTAGTTATCGACGACGATGAATCTGACCCTGTTCATGTTAAATCTTAAGTGCCTCAAGCAACAGTTCTTAGGCCAATGCTATTTCTACTCTTTATCTCATACTTGGTGCTTCAAGAGGGTGTTCTGCACCTATGAGATATTATTTTGCAGATCACCCCTCTGCCGAACTACTTTCGCAGATCACCCCTCTGCCGAACTACTTTCGTAGATCACCCATGTGCCGAACTACTTTTGCAAATCATCCTTGGTCCAAATGACGAGTGAGATCCTTCCACCAGAATCAACAAAAGAGATCTGTCAGGCTGAACACTGCATGAACCCATGCTCTTGACTTTATCTCATATTTATCTACCGCAGATGGTTTATATACCAGACCAGTGTTAACATTGTAAAAAGTACAGATCTTAAGAAAGGAACATGTGAGTGCAGTGTTCAGGCTGACAGATATCTCTCAAGTTGGTTCTGGTGGAAGGATCTCAATGCCCACCCTCCAATATGTTGCAATGATGTCATTGAGTGTGACGTCATTAAAAAGGGGGCGTGGCATAGTTTATGTTGTTTGACACACACAACATAGATCCACACATGCTGCAATATTTTCCACACAGTTTTGCTTTAAATAGATTGGTCATCAAACCAAAACTTTATCTCATACCTATCTGCAGGGGTTAAGTATGAGTTAAAGTCAAGAACATAGGTTTGTGCAGTGTTCAGGCTGACAGATCTCTCACGTTGGTTCTGGTGGAAGGATCTCACAATATAGAGTGGCACTATGCCCACCTCTCAATGGCGTCATAACATAATAAATTATATGTTGTAATGACGTCATTGAGTGTGATGTCATTAAAAAGGGGGCGTGGCATTGTTTATGTTGTTTGACACACACAACATAGGTCCACACATGCTGCAATGTTTTCCTCTCTGTTTTGCTTTAAATAGATTGGAAATCAAACCAAAACCTTTATCTCATACCTATCTCTAGGAATTAAGTATGAGATAAAGTCAAGAACATAGGTTCGTGCAGTGTTCAGGCTGACAGATCTCTCTCGTTGGTTCTGGTGGAAGGATCTCACTCGTCCTTCGGACTCTTGAGATCCTTCCACCAGAACCAACTTGAGAGATCTCTGCCAGCCTGAACACTGCACTCACATGTTCTTGCCTTAAGATCAACGACATTGGAGAGAAACTAAAATTTACAAACATAAGACTTTTGCAGACCACAGCCTACATAGAATAGTTGAAAATGATGATGCAGTAAAATTGCCGACCTATATATCCTGGAATGGTCAAATGAGTGGCAAATTGAAAAAAAGCTATACTCTTGATACAGGAAAATATGCTTTAAATGGTCACATCTTGCAACATGTTGGACATCATCCCAACCTTGGAGCTTCAAACAGATATGAAATGGGGTGAACACATTAACAATATTGTTGGCAGAGCAAATCAAGTAATGGGTTTTGTAAGAAGGAATTTCAACATGTTCCCAGGAAATATCAAAGAGGCTGCCTACAATACCAAGTGTATGGGACCCTTACATCAAGAAACATATTGCATTAGTGCAAAGACGAGCTGCTAGATTTGTGTCTGCAAATTGAAAGAGAGGATAGGCACTGTTACAGTAGCAAAAATCTTGGAAGACCTAAAATGGGATTCACTAGCAGGGAGAAGGACCCAGAGACTGGTTTTTTTGTACAAGGCTATATACGGTAAACTAGTATTGAAATTACCAGAACATCGCAAAATGAAATCAGCTCCTACAAGGAAAAAACATGGAAATTCTTATATAGAAATCGCGACAAGCTGTGACCCCTATAAATATAGCTTTTTTCCAAGGACTGTGACTGACTGGAATAACCTTCCCCCTCATTTCACTATATTGAAACAGGAAGCTCGGCATCCTTCAGGAACTCCTTTGCCAGGGTGTAAAGCCTGGAGTCAAGCAGCTGATATAGACCAGCTGCACCCCCTAGTGCAATCTTGCACTCTCGGCGGGATGCCAATTGATTTTGCCGACTATACTTACAGATGTTAATGTAGGTGAGCGTACCAGATCGACAGGCCATCCTACCATGAGCGTATGAATTGACGTACATGCGTGTGCATCACAGACAACTACCTGTACAATAGTAAACAGACTGTTCAAGTTCACCACAAGACCCAATAAGACGGCATTGCGACGGTACAGGGACTGCCACAAGATTGCCCAAGACGGCTTTTACATCGTGGCCATGGCGCGATTTTAAACAGTTCAAAGCAGTTGTGTCCCAGTGCCGACTTCAGCAGACCAAACATGACCCTGGCAGACCACTGCAGACGACCTCACGCATTTTCCCGTTTTGATAAACGATGTCAGACGATTTAACAGATCATGACAACTCGTGTTATAAATCGTGTAAGTGTGACTTGTGGGCCATTCTGATCAGCCCCGTCTCAATGTAATACAAAAAGCATGAAAAGAGTACTGGCAACACATTAGTTGTGATTAGATGATTTTGAACATTATAATAAATATAACATTGGAAGTTTCAATAATGTATGCCATAGGCCAATTGATTGCTGGCTGTGGCTCCTGTTTTATATATATATATATATATATGCGTTTGTCTGGTTGGCTGTGTGGGCATGTGTTTGTACAAATGTGTGAGCTCTTTTGTTGATATGCAATGAAACCATGCCATCATTTTGCAACAGGACACCAGTATGATAGCATTTCCCAGCTCAGTGTTTCGGTATCTTTTTGTGTGCTTGCACCCAGTGTTAGGACCGAAACTCACAAGTGCCATTAATATTTCAATAGATGCGATATTCAGTGGATTTATATTAGCCGTTGTGTGAATACACACCACTCGTGCCGTCAGCATACACTTGAGCGTTAGCTGACTCCGCTCAGAGTACACTGACTGGTGCAGGCTGGTTAATGGCATCGCCAACACAACTACAGCAAGCACACTGCAGCAGCACAGGCTCCACACAGCACTGCATGGACACTCTCTTTGATCAGCTGTGATTTATAGTTTGATTAACAGTTACCAGGTTTCCTCAAGTAATGATTAGAAATGATGGATATATTGAAGTATATTGTGATTATTTTAGTGTTTTCTCTGAAATGTAAAGGTGAGTATTTGACTTCTTATGACCGATTATTTCGTCAGTGTTTAAGTATATTTAGCATAAAGAATTCCTTACAGAGAACACTTTTAATAGAACTTAGTTATGACTGAGATGATGCTTATGTAAAGAGAAAAGATGTGATCGACAAATAGAAATGACAAAATATATAATTAAAAACCAAGAGGATAAAACAGGTTCAGTTTGACAGAACAGATCAGTTGAAATTCATGTTTCTGCAAAACAAGAAATTCTATTCCCTCTCGCGGTCTTAAGTTCGGTTACGGTTCATCACCTCATGATATTTCTTAATGTGGAGACTTAATGCTTATATACATATATACTTATACTTATATATATACGTGTATATATCTGTATATATTGTTCTAAGCGCTCTAAGTGTTAGGACAGAGATAGAGGGGTCCTTCTAAGAGATAATCCTTCTAAGAGATAATCCTACACTCGGTAAATGTCCCACTGAGCCTAGGAATGGTAATATACCTGGGGATGGCTTATCGCCTGTATATTCTTATCATTTAAAGGATCTGTCACGGCTTATGATTTCCCAAAATTGGACAATTGTTTATATGGTGATTGATGCAAACTTTCAGACAGTCGTGTAATCACCAGGTTTGTGTGATTAAAGTCTCGAGAGGCAATTTGTTACGCTCGAGTACGAATACGATGAGATCAACTGTACTTCTGTTACACCATATGTAATATGATACCATGGCAACAATTGTGCTCTGATCGATAGATAAAAATGGATTTAATTCATGAAGCATTAGCTATTGGGACAGGAGGGGGCATAACATCTCGTTTTTTTTGCTTATTTTAAAGGTTTTACCCAATACATATGTTCGTATCAAAATTATTGTTTATTATTTTTGTTGCAATATGTGGCTTTAGCTGGATATTTTGTTTACAATATCACATAGGAGAGTATTAACCAAAGCCTATGGTAACAGATTGTGGCACAGGAGAGTATTAACCAAAGCCTTTGATAACAGATTGTGGCATAGGAGAGTATTAACCAAAGCCTATGATAACATATTGTGGCATAGGAGAGTATTAACCAAAGCCTATGATAGCAGATTGTGGCATAGGAGAGTATTAACCAAAGCCTATGATAGCAGATTTTGGCATAGGAGAGTATTAACCGAAGCCTATGATAACAGATTGTGGCACAGGAGAGTATTAACCAAAGCCTATGGTAACAGATTGTGGCACACAGATTAAGGGGGACGAATCCTTAAATATACATTTTAAGGTCGACATGAATGAAAAAGTGATTTCATCCAATCAATACCTTTCTTATCTTTCTTATCTGATCTCATTATTCAATTTTAGTTTGCTTATATTTCCAACATTCCAAATTTACATTTTGGTTTATAATGATTTGCAAAAATGTCCAGCTCAACGGTCTGATTAAAACAATATCGATAATGAATTATTGATAAAATCATTAGTGTTATTATCTATCAAATATACTGTGTTTTGCCATTGTAATTTGAACGTATATGGAATGTTAAGCGCTTGTCATACATTTATTTGAGGATAAAGATAGGATGTTTTGCGAGAATGTTAACAGGAAAGTAAATTGGAAAAAAATTCTAATCATATTATGTGTTTTTCTCATTATATAATAATTACATAATTATGATATATACAGATGTTGCGAGATCATCGGGTGTTGTTGCATTTCTTCAAATGTTCTTTATAGTTATGCTCCTGATATGTATGTTCTTCCCATCTCAGCCATTGAATATTTGTCGCGTTTATTACAATCATTTGTGGAATTTCATTTTCCCATCATATTACTAGTCTTTCCTTCATATTTCATTCCTCTTGTCATATCGAGCACTTTCCTTCATATTTCATTCCTCTTGTCATATCTAGCACTTTCCTTCATATCTCATTCCTCTTGTCATATCTAGCAATTTCCTTCATGTCTCATTCCTCTTGTCATATCTGGCACTTTCCTTCATATCTCATTCCTTTTGTTATATCTAGCACTTTCCTTCATATCTCATTCCTCTTGTCATACTTCGCACTTTCCTTCATATCTCATTCCTCTTGTCATACCTCGCACTTTCCTTCATATCTCATTCCTCTTGTTATATATAGCACTTTCCTTCATATCTCATTCCCCTTGTCATATCTGGCACTTTCCTTCGTATATCATTCCTCTTGTTATGTTACATATTTCATTCTTCTTGTCATATCTAGCACTTTTCTTCATATCTCATTCCTCTTGTTGTATCTGGCACTTTCCTTCATGTCTCATTCCTCTTGTCATACCTCGCACTTTCCTTCATATCTCATTCATCTTGTTATATCTAGCACTTTCCTTCATATCTCATTCCCCTTTGTCATATCTGGCACTTTCCTTCATATATCATTCCTCTTGTTATGTTACATATTTCATTCTTCTTGTCATATCGAGCACTTTCCTTCATGTCTCATTCCTCTTGTCATACCTCGCACTTTCCTTCATATCTCATTCCTCTTGTCATACTTCGCTCTTTCCTTCATATTTCATACCTCGTGTCATATCGAGCACTTTCCTTCATATCTCATTCCTCTTGTCATATCTAGGTCTTTCCTTCATGTCTCATTCCTCTTGTCATATCGAGCACTTTCCTTCATATCTCATTCCTCTTGTTATATCTAGCACTTTCCTTCGTATCTCATTCCTCTTGTCATATCGAGCACTTTCCTTCATGTCTCATTCCTCTTGTTATACCTCGCACTTTCCTTCATGTCTCATTCCTCTTGTCATATCTGGCACTTTCCTTCATATTTCATTCCCCTTGTTATTATATCTTGTACTTTCCTTCATATATCATTCCTCTTGTCATATCTGGCACTTTCCTTCATATCTCATTCATCTTGTCATATTGAGCACTTTCCTTTATGTCTCATTCCTCTTGTCATATCGAGCACTTTCCTTCATATCTCATTCCCCTTGTTATATCCTGTACTTTCCTTCATATCTCATTCCTCGTGTCATATCTTGTACTTTCCTTCATATATCATTCCTCTTGTCATATCTGGCACTTTCCTTCATATATCATTCCTCTTGTTATCTTACATATTTCATTCTTCTTGTTATACCTTGTACTTTCCTTCATGTCTCATTCCTCTTGTTATATCTAGGTCTTTCCTTTATATCTCATTCCTCTTGTCATATCTGGCACTTTCCTTCATATTTCATTCCCCTTGTCATTATATCTGGCACTTTCCTTCATATTTCATTCCCCTTGTTATTATATCTTGTACTTTCCTTCATATCTCATTCCTCTTGTCATATCTGGCACTTTCCTTCATATCTCATTCATCTTGTCATATTGAGCACTTTCCTTTATGTCTCATTCCTCTTGTCATATCTAGCACTTTCCTTCATATCTCATTCCCCTTGTTATATCTTGTACTTTCCTTCATATCTCATTCCTCGTGTCATATCTGGCACTTTCCTTCATATATCATTCCTCTTGTTATCTTACATATTTCATTCTTCTTGTTATACCTTGTACTTTCCTTCATGTCTCATTCCTCTTGTTATATCTCGGTCTTTCCTTTATATCTCATTCCTCTTGTCATATCTGGCACTTTCCTTCATATTTCATTCCCTTGTCATTATATCTGGCACTTGCCTTCATATTTCATTCTTCTTGTTATATCTTGTACTTTCCTTCATATCTCATTCCTCTTGTTATATCTAGCACTTTCCTTCGTATCTCATTCCTCTTGTCATATCGAGCACTTTCCTTCATATCTCATTCCTCTTGTCATATCTGGCACTTTCCTTCATATCTCATTCCCCTTGTCATTATATCTTGTACTTTCCTTCATATTTCATTCTTCTTGTTATATCTGGCACTTTCCTTCATATATCATTCCTCTTGTTATCTTACATATTTCATTCTTCTTGTTATATCTTGTACATTCCTTCATGTCTCATTCCTCTTGTTATATCTTGTACTTTCCTTCATGTCTCATTCCTCTTGTTATATCCGCCTCTTACCTTTGACACATTCAGCTCACTCAAGCTTCTCCACCTTATAAGTAATAACAAACTTATAAGTAATAACAAATAATATGCTATGTGACGATGTCCATCCCGAATATCTGTTGAATTGAAACTATGAGAGGTTTATTGAACACAGTTGATGCCTCCTTGGTTTTATTATTTTTAACAGAAATTGGCCTTTCGTTTGTAAGAGTGCAGTGGTGTCCGTTTGTCCTCATTGCCCAGCTTTTGCCTCAGTCACATTTGCACCGAATTTATCAGCATCAATCTGAAAGATGCCGTAACTGTGTTCACTTTATTAAAGGGCACCGCACGGCACGTGCAAGATTGAATGGCACAGACGTCTTGAGGTTATCCTAAAGACGTCGATATGATATCGTAGGGTTAGGGTTAGAATATTGCGCTGTCATTGTTTATCGTATGTTTTTACACCTTTCAAGCACCCAATTTACAACTAAACTACGTTTTTTAGCTAAATGAATAACCTTGATGTGTCGATGTGTCATAAAGAAACCATAAATTCATTAATGTTCACAAGTACTCCCAAACATGTGCAAAGTAATTCTCCAAGCCAAAGATATTCAATTTCTTATCACCTGTAAGGCGAGGCTTACCCCATGAGGTTTATCTTGCAGTTAATTTGTATATGGATTAATAGTTACGTTACAGTATTCTGATATTCAAAATTTCTGATATTCAAAAATCATTCCCAGAGGATATTTAGAATTAGACAGCGCATTTAGTCTCGTTCAAATAATAAATTTGAAATGCAAAGCAGGATACAGGAACAAAAGGGTTACAGGAATAAAAGGGTTACAGGAACAAAAGGGTTACAGGAACAAAAGGGTTACAGGAACAAAAAGGTGACAGGAACAAAAAGGTTACAGGAACAAAAAGGTTACAGGAACAAAAGGGTTACAGGAACAAAAGGGTTACAGGAATAAAAAGGTTGCATGAACAAAAAGGTTACAGGAACAACAAGGTTACAGGAACAAAAAGGTTACAGGAACAAAAGGATACAGGAACGAAAGGGTTACAGGAACAAAAGGGTTACAGTAACAAAAGGGTTACAGTAACAAAAAGGCTATAGGAACAAAAAGGTTTCTGGAACAAAAAGGTTATAGGAACAAAAAGGCTATAGGAACAAAAGGATACAGGAACAAAAAGGTTACAGGAACAAAAGGATACAGGAACAAAAAGGTAACAGGAACAAAAGGGTTACAGGAACAAAAAGGTTACAGGAACAAAAAGGTCACAGGAACAAAAAGGTTACAGGAACAAAAAGGTTACAGGAACGAAAAGGTTACAGGAACAAAAGGATACAGGAACAAAAAGGTAACAGGAACAAAAGGGTTACAGGAACAAAAGGTTACAGGAACAAAAATGTTACAGGAACAAAAAGGTTACAGGAACAAAAAGGTTACAGGAACATAAAGGTTACAGGAACAAAAAGGTTACAGGAACGAAAAGGTTACAGGAACAAAAGGATACAGGAACAAAAAGGTAACAGGAACAAAAGGGTTACAGGAACAAAAAGGTTACAGGAACAAAAAGGTTACAGGAACAAAAGGATACAGGAACAAAAAGGTAACAGGAACAAAAGGGTTACAGGAACAAAAGGTTACAGGAACAAAAATGTTACAGGAACAAAAAGGTTACAGGAACGAAAGGGTTACAGGAACAAAAGGATACAGGAACAAAAAGGTTACAGGAACAAAAAGGTTACAGGAACAAAAAGGTTACAGGAACATAAAGGTTACAGGAACAAAAAGGTTACAGGAACGAAAAGGTTACAGGAACAAAAGGATACAGGAACAAAAAGGTAACAGGAACAAAAGGGTTACAGGAACAAAAAGGTTACAGGAACAAAAGGTTACAGGAACAAAAAGGTTACAGGAACAAAAAGGTTACAGGAACAAAAAGGTTACAGGAACAAAAGGTTACAGGAACAAAAAGGTTACAGGAACAAAAAGGTTACAGGAACAAAAAGGTTACAGGAACATAAAGGTTACAGGAACAAAAAGGTTACAGGAACAAAATGGTAACAGGAACAAAAGGGTTACAGAAACAAAATGGCTACAGGAACAAAAGGGTTACAGGAACAAAAGGGTTACAGGAACAAAAAGGTTACAGGAACAAAAAGGTTCAGTAACCAAACAGGTTACAGGAACAAAAAGATACAGGAACAAAAAGGTTACAGTAACAAAAAGGTCACAGGAACAAAAAGGTTACAGGAACAAAAGGATACAGGGTTACAGGAACAAAAGGGTTATAGGAACAAAAGGGTTACAGGAACAAAAATGTTACAGGAACAAAAACGTTTCAGCAATTATAAGGTTACGTGAACAAAAAGGTTATAGGAACAAAAAGGTTACGGGAACTAAAAGGTTACAGGAACAACAAGGTTATAGGAACAAAAAGGTTACAGGAACAAAAGGATACTGGAACGAAAGGGTTACAGGAACAAAAGGGTTACAGGAACAAAAGGGTTACAGAAACAAAAAGGTTTCAGGAACAAAAAGGCTACAGGAACAATAAGGTTACGGGAACAAAAAGGTTATAGAAACAAAAAGGTTACAGGAACAACAAGGGTTACAGGAACAACAAGGTTATAGGAACAAAAAGGTTATAGGAACAAAAAGGTAATAGGAACAAAAAGGTTACAGGAACAAAATGGTTATAGGAACAAAAAGGTTATAGGTCTGGAACAAAAAGGTTACAGTGACAAAAGGGTTACAGGAACAACAAGGTTATAGGAACAAAAAGGTTATAGGAACAAAAAGGTAACAGGAACGAATTGGAAGCTTTGATCGAAACTTAATTATTGTTTATAAATCGTGGTTTTGCTTGTCGTCTGTATTGAACCAGTCATGCATTGTTTGTAATGCTCCAAATAAGGTCTGTATAAACAGGCAAAAGTTGGCGTCGATATAGCAGGAAAGCCATTGATTACTGTCTGCAAGTAAACATATCACATACATGTCATTTGTCATGTTTTATCCGGAATATGACATTTTATTAGCGAAAGAATTGCAAAATATTTAACAATCTTCCATCGTACATGGCAGGACAAGCGCGAAGAAAGCATGCCTTAGTGTCTTAATGCCTTAATACCTTATTTCCTTAATACCTTATATCTACAGTGCCTTAATACCTTAATGCTTTAATGCCTTAATACCTTATTTCCTTAATACCTTATTTCCTCAGTGCCTTCGTGCCTTAGTGCCTCAATACCTTAATGTTTTAGTGCCTTAGTACCTTAATGCCTTAATGCCTTAGTACCTTAATACCTTAATGCCTTTATGCCTTAGTGCCTTAGTGCCTTAATGAATTAGTACCTTAATGCCTTAATCCCCTGCTCTTTGTGAGTCTCAGATAAGCATCAGTAGCAGGCATTTACCCCAGTCACATTTGCGCCGATTTCAATTATAATGCCTGGATGATGGGTATTTCTTTAGAAAATCGGCCGGCTGTTGTGCACCAGGAGATCATCGGCCACAATTGGGCAGTTTAAGAGATACGGGTCATCAGGAAGATTTTGCTGCAACACATGTATGATTATCACTAATAAACTTCCCGGCGCCCAGGACCCTGTGAGGCCGGATGATGTTTACTCCTCGTCACCCGGGACCCTGTGATGCCGGATGATGTTTACTTCCCAGCGCCCAGGACCCTGTGATGCCGGATGATGTTTACCCCCCGTCACCTGGGACCCTGTGACGCTGGCCGATGTTTACTCCCAGTCACCCGGGACCCTGTGATGCCGGCCGATGTTTACTCCCCGTCACCTGGGACCCTGTGATGCCGGCTGATGTTTACTCCCCGTCACCCGGGACCCTGTGATGCCGGCCGATGTTTACTCCCCGTCACCCGGGACCCTGTGATGCCGGATGATGTTTACTCCCCGTCACCCGGGACCCTGTGATGCCGGATGATGTTTACTCCCCGTCACCCGGGACCCTGTGAAGCTGGCCGATGTTTACTTCCCGGCGCCCAGGACCCTGTGACGCTGGCCGATGTTTACTTCCCGGCGCCCAGGACCCTGCGAGGCTGGCCGATGTTAACTTCCCGTCACCCAGGACCCTGTGATGCCGGCCGATGTTTATCCCTGTCACCCGGGACCCTGTGACGCTGGCCGATGTTTACTTCCCGGCGCCCAGGACCCTGTGACGCTGGCCGATGTTTACTTCCCGGCGCCCAGGACCCTGCGAGGCTGGCCGATGTTAACTTCCCGTCACCCAGGACCCTGTGATGCCGGCCGATGTTTATCCCTGTCACCCGGGACCCTGTGACGCTGGCCGATGTTTACTTCCCGGCGCCCAGGACCCTGTGACGCTGGCCGATGTTGACTTCCCGGCGCCCAGGACCCTGTGAGGCCGGCAGATGTTTACTTCCCGGCACCTGGGACCCTGTGATGCCGGCCGATGTTTACTTCCCGTCACCCGGGACCCTGTGACGCCGGCAGATGTTTACTTCCCGGCTGGAGCCTGGTGTAAATGTGAATGGGGCATTAGTCAGACATACAACCTGACCAAAATGATCACAAGACACGGGCCGTGGCATGGTTAGTTGGGGCGCAAGCTTATTAGCACCAGTTCATCTGTGGTGATCCAAAGGTCGTGGGTTCTATCCCCGGTTCTGCCGAGACACATGATACAATTTCACACATGAGCTAAGGTCCGTGCCTAAAGGGTTTACCTGTTGTCCTGTCAAGGACCTGCGACAGGAAAAGTCAGTGAGGCAGCACTATATCTGCTACAACTAGGTCTCATCACGAAATGACTGAAATAATGTTGAAAATGATGTAATATCGAAACAAATGAATCAAAGTGATCACTCAACTGTAAATCAAACACCGGCCTCCGACAAAGGTCATAGCTCTACTTCTACCCACTGAGGCTCATACCATCTCCTATGTCAAGGGTGACCTCCCCAGTAATATGAACAAAATAAACAAGGTATAAAGCAAATATGAAACCATCTACAATGAGAATGATTGGATGCAGGCAATCCCTTTGTCATAATGAAAAGAAGTAAATTTGATAAAGTGCTTTTGGATAGGTTCCTGTGCCGCATGTTGAAAGGGTCACTTTCCAGTACGACCTTACATTTATGGCTCTGTGACCATTTAACTGTAACCTTAGACATGTAAATATGTACGAAATGGGAAAATGGGAAAATGGGAAAAAAGTACATTGTGATAGATGAGTAACCAATCAACATGGACATGCTATAAAGCTAGCATGTGATGGGGCCCGGCTACCGTCTCCCAGGCGACTGCAGCCCACAAAGCTAAGTAAACCTCATACTGAGCTGAAGTCAATAAGAAAAAAATACTTCTATTTCCACAATGTACTATCTTTAGATATCATTTTGCAAACAAAAGGGAAACAAAATCTAAAACATATATATTCTCGGTATTTCTCGGCAAAGCAAATAAAAGAGGAACGATAGACAAAAAAGATGGTTCTTATATTTCAAAGAACATAGTTTTGACCTTTCAGTGAGTCACCGATGAGGTAATGTAAATAGCGCCTGAATGATCAATGATATCAGGTTATTATTTTCAAGAACATCAGACAATAAAGTGGCATATTTGATCTTCATGTCAATGTCACTGTGTATTTTGCATGTACGTTGTCAATACATACTTTAAATCCATCATTCGAGATATTTTTGCCCATTATTAGTATTGAGTTTCCACATATACACTTCGGGTGTCATGTACTTCAAAGGAGGATGCTAAATGCTGACAGGAAACAGTGTAATTTGAGGAATTACATTAGTTTTGAGAGTAATTTATGGAATTCATTATAAGCCTCATCCTCAAAATGTGCGCCTTGTGCTCACGCTGCTCGCCTTTACATTTATCCTTTACATTTATGTAAAGGATAATGTTTTCATATCATCTGTAAATACATCATTATTTCATATGATCATTGTGGGCGAAAAGCTTTTAGCTTGTGTTTCTCATCAACCATCAGCAAAAGTAAGGGTCATCACCACAAAGCAAGGGCCATCAACAAAAAGCAAGGGCCATCACCACAAAGCAAGGGCCATCACCACAAAGCAAGGGTCATCACCACAAAGCAAGGGTCATCACCATAAAGCGAGGGCCATCACCATAAAGCGAGGGCCATCACCACAAAGGAAAGGCCATCAACACAAATTAAGGGCCATCACCACAAAGCAAGGGTCATCACCACAAAGCAAGGGTCATCACCACAAAGCGAGGGCCATCACCACAAAGGAAAGGCCATCAACACAAATTAAGGGCCATCACCACAAAGCAAGGGTCATCACCACAAAGCAAGGGTCATCACCACAAAGCAAGGGTCATCACCACAAAGCAAGGGCCATCACCACAAAGCAAGGGTCATCACCACAAAGCAAGGGTCATCACCACAAAGCGAGGGCCATCACCATAAAGCGAGGGCCATCACCATAAAGCGAGGGCCATCACCACAAAGGAAAGGCCATCAACACAAATTAAGGGCCATCACCACAAAGCAATGGACACCAGCACAAAGCAAGGGCCATCACCACAAAGCAAGGGCCATCACCACAAAGCAAGGGCCATCAGCACAAAGCAAGGGCCATCAGCACAAAGCAAGGGCCATCAGCACAAAGCAAGTGCACCAGCACAAAGCAAGGGACACCAGCACAAAGCACGGGCCATCAGCACAAAGCAAGGGCCATCAGCACAAAGCAAGGGACATCAGCACAAAGCAAGGGCCATCAGCACAAAGCAAGGGCCATCAGCACGAAGCAAGGGACAGCAGCACAAAGCAAGGGCAATCAGCACAAAGCAAGGGCACCAGCACAAAGCAAGGGCCATCAGCACAAAGCAAGGGCCATCAGCACAAAGCAAGGGCCATCAGCACAAAGCAAGTGCACCAGTACAAAGCAAGGGACACCAGCACAAAGCACGGGCCATCAGCACAAAGCAAGGGCCATCAGCACAAAGCAAGGGACATCACCACAAAGCAAGGGCCATCACCACAAAGCAAGGGCACCAGTAAAAAGCAAGGGCCATCATCACAAAGCAAGGGACACCAGCACAAAGCAAGGGCCATAAGCACGAAGCAAGGGACACCAGCACAAAGCAAGGGCTATCAGCACAAAGCAAGGGCACCAGCACAAAGCAAGGGACACCGGCACAAAACAAGGGCCATCAGCACAAAGGAAGGGACATCAGCACAAAGCAAAGGACACCAGCACAAAACAAGGGCCATCAACACAAAGCAAGGGCCATCACCACAAAGCAAAGGACATCAACACAAAGCAACGGCACCAGTACAAAGCAAGGGCCATCAGCACAAAACAAGGGCACCAGCACAAAGCAAGGGCCATCAGCACAAAGCAAGGGCCATCAGCACAAAGCAAGGGCCATCAGCACAAAGTAAGGGCACCAGTACAAAGCAAGGGACACCAGCACAAAGCAAGAGCCATCAGCACAAAGGAAGGGACATCAGCACAAAGCAAAGGACACCAGAACAAAACAAGGGCCATCAACACAAAGCAAGGGCCATCACCACAAAGCAAAGGACATCAACACAAAGCAAGGGCCATCAACAGAGAGCAAGGGCCATCAACACAAAACAATGGACACCAGCACAAAGAAAGGGCAATCAGCACACAGCAAGGGCCATCGGCTCAAAGCAAGGGCCATCAGCACAAAGGAAGGGACATCAGCACAAAGCAAAGGACACCAGCACAAAACAAGGGCCATCAACACAAAGCAAGGGCCATCAGCACAAAGCAAGGGCCATAAGCACAAATCAAGGGCCATCAGCACAAAGCAAGGGCCATAAGCACAAAACAAGGGCCATCAGCACAAAGGAAGGGACATCAGCACAAAGCAAAGGACACCAGCACAAAACAAGGGCCATCAACACAAAGCAAGGGCCATCACCACAAAGCAAAGGACATCAACACAAAGCAAGGGCACCAGTACAAAGCAAGGGCCATCAGCACAAAACAAGGGCACCAGCACAAAGCAAGGGCCATCAGCACAAAGCAAGGGCCATCAGCACAAAGCAAGGGCACCAGTACAAAGCAAGGGCCATCAGCACAAAGCAAGGGCCATCAGCACAAAGCAAGGGCCATCAGCACAAAGCAAGGGACACCAGTACAAAGCAAGAGCCATCAGCACAAAGAAAGGGACATCAGCACAAAGCAAAGGACACCAGCACAAAACAAGGGCCATCAACACAAAGCAAGGGCCATCAGCACAAAGCAAGGGCCATAAGCACAAAGCAAGGGCCATCAGCACAAAGCAAGGGCACCAGTACAAAGCAAGGGCCATCAGCACAAAGCAAGGGCCATCAGCACAAAGCAAGGGCCATCAGCACAAAGCAAGGGCACCAGTACAAAGCAAGGGACACCAGCACAAAGCAAGAGCCATCAGCACAAAGGAAGGGACATCAGCACAAAGCAAAGGACACCAGAACAAAACAAGGGCCATCAACACAAAGCAAGGGCCATCACCACAAAGCAAAGGACATCAACACAAAGCAAGGGCCATCAACACAGAGCAAGGGCCATCAACACAAAACAATGGACACCAGCACAAAGAAAGGGCAATCAGCACACAGCAAGGGCCATCGGCTCAAAGCAAGGGCCATCAGCACAAAACAAGGGCCATCAGCACAAAGCAAGGGCCATCAGCACAAAGCAAGGGCCATCACCACAACGGAAAGGCCATCAACACAAAGAAAGGGACATCATCACAAAGCAAGGGACATCATCACAAAGCAAGGGCCATCACCACAAAGCAAGGGACACCAGCACAAAGCAAGGGCCATAAGCACGAAGCAAGGGACAGCAGCACAAAGCAAGGGCCATCAGCACAAAGAAAGGGCACCAGCACAAAGAAAGGGCCATCACCACAAAGCAAGGGCCATCAGCACAAAGCAAGGGCCATCACCACAAAGCAAGTGCACCAGTACAAAGCAAGGGACACCAGCACAAAGCACGGGCCATCAGCACAAAGCAAGGGCCATCACCACAAAGCAAGGGACACCAGCACAAAGCAAGGGCCATAAGCACGAAGCAAGGGCCATCAGCACAAAGCAAGGGCACCAGTACAAAGCAAGGGACACCAGCACAAAACAAAGGCCATCAGCACAAAGGAAGGGACATCAGCACAAAGCAAAGGACACCAGCACAAAACAAGGGCCATCAACACAAAGCAAGGGCCATCACCACAAAGCAAAGGACATCAACACAAAGCAAGGGCACCAGTACAAAGCAAGGGCCATCAGCACAAAACAAGGGCACCAGCACAAAGCAAGGGCCATCAGCACAAAGCAAGGGCCATCAGCACAAAGCAAGGGCACCAGTACAAAGCAAGGGACACCAGTACAAAGCAAGAGCCATCAGCACAAAGGAAGGGACATCAGCACAAAGCAAAGGACACCAGCACAAAACAAGGGCCATCAACACAAAGCAAGGGCCATCAGCACAAAGCAAGGGCCATAAGCACAAAGCAAGGGCCATCAGCACAAAGCAAGGGCACCAGCACAAAGCAAGGGCCATCAGCACAAAGCAAGGGACACCAGCACAAAGCAAGAGCCATCAGCACAAAGGAAGGGACATCAGCACAAAGCAAATGACACCAGAACAAAACAAGGGCCAACTACACAAAGCAAGGGCCATCACCACAAAGCAAAGGACATCAACACAAAGCAAGGGCCATCAACACAGAGCAAGGGCCATCAACACAAAACAATGGACACCAGCACAAAGAAAGGGCAATCAGCACACAGCAAGGGCCATCGGCTCAAAGCAAGGGCCATCAGCACAAAACAAGGGCCATCAGCACAAAGCAAGGGCCATCAGCACAAAGCAAGGGCCATCAGCACAAAACAAGGGCCATCAGCACAAAGCAAGGGCCATCAGCACAAAGCAAGGGCCATCAGCACAAAGCAAGGGCCATCAGCACAAAGCAAGGGCCATCAGCACAAAACAAGGGACACCAGCACAAAGAAAGGGCAATCAGCACAAAGCAAGGGCCATCAGCACAAAACAAGGGCCATCAGCATAAAACAAGGGCCACCAGCACAAAGCACAAAGTCCATGCAGTTTGTCCAGTTGTCTTGGTTTTTTGCCTGGTGCTTGCCACATTTGAACTGTTCAAAATATTCATCATGCACGAATTTTAAAAAGCGAATTGATTCGTTGTAATTTGTTGTTTAAAGAGGGGGGTCCAGTACCCCTGAAAAGCCGTACGGTCAGTTAACCCCACCCCAGATTTTGCCCCAGCTGCTGATTGGTGCTGCTCCACACAACACAGCTACCTCACAAGTTGACCGTTGGTCAAACTGTCCACTCACAGCCCACTGGATGCTGCTGGTGGCTGGGCAGGCTGTTTGTAAACATAGGCAAGAAAGGGGTTGTATCACACCACCCTGCATTAACCCCTCTGACTATCTCAGTGACAGTTCTCCTCCTTGATCTCATAAAGAGAGGGGGAATAGAATAAAAGCAGAAAAGGTGAACCTTATAATTTAAAGTGTGCATATGTTATTTTTTACATGTTTATCAATCAAAAACTTTCGGGCCATTCAGAAAACATAAATTAAGCACTGAAAAGTTTATCTGAGGAGGACCAGGAAATCAGATTCTTATCTTTACACAAGTTATATAACGAGTCTCTGAAGTTGACCGCTCCCCCACTGAGCTGCAGCAATATCTAGCCCATGGGAGGTATGGGGTAAAACCACAAATATGTTGTAACATGCTGGACACATGCACTCAGCCATGTGCTCGGTATTTATAAACAAACCTGAACCCACATCTCACACACACTGTCAACTGTCAATCAAATTCAAAATAATTTAAATCTCAAAACACGTTTATTGTTTAAAAGAGCTTTGATACCAAACATTTAGATTTCAGATTAAAATATGTTGTAGCTCTTGTGTTCATGCAGCATTGTACAAAGTACCACACATTTCTATTAGAAAGTAACAAATATATTAGAATGTATTCAATTTATACTGGCTGAGCTCTGGGTGTTTTGATGGTCAAGACCTGTTTAATAGGCTCCACCCCCTTCCTTTTATACTTGAACCCCCTCCTTTAAATATTGTTTTGACGACCCTTTCAGCAACTATGGCCATATCAGGTCAACTTATGAGCCTTTTAACCAGTGTGAAAGTCGCACTGCCGGCAGTGGGAATAGAACCCACCACCTCCCGTCCCCCATTTATATAACTATTAAAGACAGATCCTGTGTTAGTTGAGCTGGTTGTAGATTGTTGTAATTCTCATACACTTGGATAGTACTGATTATCAGTGATTTGTAATAAATCGAAGATTGATATACATCTGAGCATGATGAGAGATGGTTTAATAAGCGTTATCATGAACAGGAACTATGTCATGCACTAATTCTACAGAGGTTCTGTGATTTTGTGCTGTGGAAACTCCTTTGTGAGGGCCACCATAACACTTTGGTAAACAATTTTCAGACAGATAGATGCGGCAGCAGTATGTTTTGTCAAATATTCTATTCACCGTTAGTTCCTGGCTGCCGTAGCACCCTCTTGTGGCAGGGTCCAGCACTACAGCCACGTCACCACGCACTGGCATGGCGACTATTTTGTGTTCACACTGAGACATTAGTGTGGACTGGGAGACCTGAGCCCCGGTCACAACAGAACAATGTCTGCTCCGAATCTGTTGTACTTGACAAAACACATTGTATTGGATATTGCATGATGATGTTTTGTTTTACAAAAGTGAAATAACAAATTTAGTATAACGCATTCACAGCCCTCACACAGTGTTCCTACTGTGTTTAGGGCGTTCCCTTCCCTCTGAAGGAACAGCGACCTTGACCTTGGAGGAGTCCTGGAGTGCCAATCAATGGCTTGCAATCAGTGTCCTCAATGCATGCTGATAGTCTTTATTGACCTTGTCGGCACTTCTTTTCCTAATGCAAATGTAGCACGATCGTAGCCCTTGTGTGACAGGGGTAGCAGTGAACAAGACAGAGCTCCTACAGCGTGGGCAAGGACCTTACTTTGCGCTGACGAGGTTGGCTCTGCGCTCAGAGTGCGCCCTTTTGCGTTGCTGCCAGGCCCCAACTGAGTCCACACTGCAAGAAAATCGGAGCATGCTGGTATGGCGACTGTTCCATGGCTTTCAGAGGCCTGTTTATCCATTCGTGTTTGTCGTGTTTAGAATTAGCTCTGTGAAAGATGTCAACTACTGTGGCACTTCCAGATCTTGGAATTTCATAAATATCTTGAAAATAGT
This sequence comes from Amphiduros pacificus, assembly GCA_949316495.1. Classification (NCBI taxonomy): domain Eukaryota; kingdom Metazoa; phylum Annelida; class Polychaeta; order Phyllodocida; family Hesionidae; genus Amphiduros; species Amphiduros pacificus. Next base: position 54,477,755 of record OX439005.1, on the reverse strand, counting down.
ATTTAGTTACAGATAATTATTAGCTACATTGGATTAGTGAATACGTTTAATATCCGTATAATTGTTTATTACTGAACCTATTAATAATATTAAGGGTATTTGTGGATTTTTTCTTAAAAGTTTCTGCATCACAATAGGGACCTGCTGAGATGTTTACAGTGCACATATACAGTGTAAAATTAGATTTCCGGGTATAAATCAATATTATAATGAATTTAATATGTATTAATATTTTAGCACTTAATCAAAAAAGGATACTGTCATCTTAGTGAAACATTTTTTTTTTTTAAGTTTGAAAATGTTGAAAAAAAGAATGTGTGGTAATTCTGTGTATGATCCCAAATATGTACTACTTTCCCTGTTTTTTTTTTCTATTTGAGGGAAATATAGATAATCTGTTTCACTAGGTAAATAGATTTTCCAAAGATGTTTGTCTTATTTATCTACAATCAGCAAAACATTTTTTTCTGAGTAGCATTACTCTGAAACATATTTTAGACGTGACGTAAAACTACGCCACCCTTTCCTTTAGTTAAAAAGTATTAAATCATTTCCATTTTGTTATGATATAGATTATTATTAATTTTCAAATGTACTCTATTACTGTAGAATGGTTATTTGAAAATATAAATGAAAAGGGATCTTTTTTCAGCAGTTTTGCAATTTTCCGTACTTTTTTGAAAACGTTAAAATCTAGATTGATATTTAGAGCTAAACAAATGGAATATAAATCAACAGTCGTTTGTGGTAAAAAAATTGACGGTAAAACAAGTTGACGAGGGGAGAGCGGCTTTTGCAAACTTATTGTTTACCGTGAAATATATTTGTGATACTTATTACGGCAGTGTAGCAAAGCTGTGAAATAGTCCGGCGGCAGAATGGCAATTTGGGGCTGAACGTGGATTTTGAGTATATACAATGTTTTATTTTATAGAATGCTACTTCATATTGTCTGGATACAGAATCTAGAGGGTGCCAACTTGTCACCCTTGGGGAAAATATTTTACAAGCAAAATGCATGGTGGCTGTCAGACAATGCTTTTTCACCAATTCTAACCGATTCTAATCTACCTGATGTCAAGTTGTTACTGATGTCAAGCTATTGCATGGTGCTGGTGGTGGTAGAACATTGCATATAGTGTTGGTAGAACATTAATGGAGGAATTCCTGAATAATAATCATGACCAACAGTTACTTTGAGTCAATGTCAATGTGTAATTATAAAGTCAGTGGTGCTGAACAATTAATAATTGCAGGTCTAGTCCGTATAAGGAGCATCATCCAAAGTAGCAAACTGAGAAGTGATAGTATTCATATAGAATTGGAAAAGGCATAGCAGAATGACTGAATTCAATATTAAATGTCACAAAAACTGTGTATCCACTTACACTTCTAAAGCCCATATAAAAAGACATGTGGCAACTTGGACACACAGTTAAAAGTTAAATAAGTGAAGAGAAAATGTTGATTGTCGTTGATTTCAAAGTGAATTGTTTATTTTGTGATGGACTATGTGAACTAGAACCTGACCCTCATCATCCTGGAAGATGGCAAAAGATTGTTAAATGTCAACTGCTGACAATTTTAAAGACTCCATACTAGGGGTGTGTGAGAAAAGGAATGATGAAATTGCAGACATCAGGGCTGTATTGTATCAACAGGTTCAAAATTATGAACCCAATATTTTGGGTTCAAAATCGGTGTTCAACACCAAATTTGAACCAAAAGTATTGTATGAACAAGTTCAACACCATTATCGGTTTCAAACACCAATTTTGGGTTCATGTTTTTGAGCCCATTATGCAACACCAATATTTCGGGGTCAAAATTTGCAGACCGTTTGACCAATTTCTGTACGTCGTCAATGGTTAGGGGTGTGAACCTTTCCAGACATGTAGTACTGTTGTTCACAGTGTCACCTGGTGGCGAGGATTGACAGGATTGAGCATTATCAATGTCCAGGCGGATTCTCTCTATTTTTTCAAGAAAGAATGTGTTAAACATCTCAGCTTGAGTGATCTCACAGTCAGATTGAGGCATAGGTGTGTCCTTTTTCTTGTGCATGACTGTGTCAATGACTCTAAAGAGCATTTTAGGGTCATGTTTGTTTTCCTCAACCAGATTGGAAAAATATGCTGATTGTGCAGATTTAAGCATTGAGTTGTATTTGTTCCTTTGAGAGTTATACAGCTCTCTGTCAAAGTGAGTGCCAGACTTGCTCATTTTTCTCTCAAGCCTCCTCTTGAGAGATCTCTCCAGCTTTAATTGGTCACTCATCCAGGGAACTGGTTTACGCTGAGTGACCTTGGCCACCTTGATAGGAGCATGTTTATCCATGAGTGCTGTGAGTTCCTTGTCATAGTAATTTACCATCTCATTCAAGGATAAGTATTCCCATGTTGTATCTTGACCAGTTAGGGACTTGATGTCCCTCCTTAGGGACTCAAGATCTAATCCCTTGAAATTCCTGTATTTGATAGATTTTTTGGGGGGTTTTGGAAGTGAAATATCAAGGTAAATCTTGATCATTTTATGATCAGATAAGTATTCATCCACCAGGTGGCTCTTCAGTAATTTGTTACCCCTGAAGGTGATGATTAGATCAAGGGTGTTCCCTAACCTATGGGTTGGGTCCTGAACCCATTGCGTTAGATCAAAGGTAGATAGGATATCATTAAACTTAATGACATCAGGCTTTAAGGGCAGGTTGACATGGAAGTTGTAGTCACCAAGGAAAATGACCTCATGACTAAAAGAACTCATCATAGAACTCAGAGTAGGTATATCTATTCCGATTAGATGGTTCAGGTCTGTATATCACCACAAATGTTATCTTTTTTCCCTTCAGTGTGATGGATGACTCCATGAGCTCCATGGTGGTGACCAATGGTTGGTTGGCCCTATTGGTTGTGAAAGGGAGTTCAGATTTGTATAAAATCCCTAATCCTCCCCCTGTGCGACCTATCCTAGGAAAAGACTCAAAAAAGGATCGGTCACACATTTGGAACTCAGTGGATAAGTTTGAATTACATCAAACTTACAATGGAACACAACTCAATCGTAGCCAACAAGACTACTGGACCTGCTGAATATTTTAAAGATGAATTGCTTGTTTTCTCAGGCAATGGTGTAGCTAACTTGTTAGTCTTCAAAGGCAAGGCAACAAGTGTCTTAAGTCTTGTGCTTGTGGATAATGAAGATGAGTTGGATGCCTCCATTGAGTGCATTGCAAAGAAAATTCAGAATGAATGTAAAGGCTTGAAATCATCAGGATGGTCTAATGAAGCAAGAATCACAATGCAAAGTGTATTAACAAACTGAAGCAGTACTCTCTTGTCTTTTCTAACATTCTCAAAGAGGTGTGAGGACAATGGAAACATGCATATCACCAAATCAAATTCAGTACTCAAACAGAAGCTGTAAGTTGAGCATTCCAGCACAGCAGTTGCCACGCCAGAGGCAGTTATTACTGATGGCTGTGGTATTTATGGGTCAAACACTGTCCTGCATCTGGTACAGTCACAGACTTTGCAAGAAATGTCCTGGACAACCTTACACTTACCATCAGTGTTTATTTGGTGTTTGACCGTTATCACTCACCCAGCATAACATACCAAACAAGGTCAGCTAAAAAAAGGCAACAACTGTGCAAGTAGAAAACATGCATTGTCACTCCAAACCCTCATTGCCACAGTAAGAAGTTCTCTCAGTTACAGAGAACAAACCACAGCTTATTGAAATCATATGTCAGTACCTCAAAGATAACTGCAACATGCTGACAGATAAGTACAGCCTTAGTTTAAGATCACAAGATCCTATTCCATTTGAGATAGCCATGGTTATGATCTTCCAAAGAGATGATATGTATTATTGATGTTATCATCATCATCATCATCAACCAGGCACTGCAGCTGGCCAAGAATTGTCTTTCATCATTGAATATTGTGAGTGATGACACAGATGTGTTCATTCCTCTGATACATCACTACATTGAACACAGCTTGAACTGTGATCTTGTCATGGGTGGCACTATACAGGACAGGGCTCTTATTGACATCAAGGCCACAATAAACAAACACATCAACATTGCTGATCAGTTGCTAGCAGCTCATACTCTGGATGTGACACACTAGCACAGATGTATGACATTGGTAAGGGCACTGTGCTGAAAGTCTTCAATGCAGGAAAGAGGCATGACAAGTTAGGAATGTCAAATTCATCACTGGATGAAGTTATCCAAGAAGCAACAGCATTCATAAGTCCTGCTATGGTATGAAAGGCTGTGACATGCCTACTGCCAGGTATAGCATGTGGGCAAATAAGATCTCCAACCATCAAAAAAACATCAGCACCACCTCTAAAATCACTACCACCAACCACTGATGCCTCAGATTTGAAAATATTGACAGCCCATCTCCAGACAACAATTTGACGATCAGCACCAGATTCCCTGCCTGTTGCCCTTTGTCCAACTGATTATGGGTGGACATTGGATGAAGTGTCAAAGAGGTATAAAGTATCACTTTTGGCAGACGTTTCGCATGCACCACTCGATATCTTGCAGTTGATCAGATGTGGATGTCAGACAAACCATGCTCAACAGCCTGTTGTTGATGTTTTGTGCCTGTGAGAGTCATATCAAGCTAGAGTTCTAGTACATTCATAGATCGACTTTGATTTCATATTGCTCACTGTTTAATTATTGTTTGATGTTTGAGTCTTCACAACATGAAAATTTAGTTTAATTATTGTTTGATGTTTGAGATGAAAGTATTCTGAAACATTGTACATTATAAGAATATTAAGGTCAATGAGGTGTTAAGTTTTATGTTTTTATATTTTGTCATGATCGGATATTTGAGAAATGAGATAACTGCACTTGAATAAGATACAGATGAAATTGATATTCTGTTGCTTAATTATAGGACTTTCTTGGGACCACAATTATTTTGGGTTGTCACTAATTCACATTTTCCCTATAAAATGCATCCATTGGTGACAAAAAGAATTTTTTAAAACTTTATTAATCAAAATATACTATGAACCATTACATTCCTTGGAAAATTTCACCTGAAATTGATGTATTATGTGCCTAATATAGCTTATGTAGATAAAATGACTTGAAAATTAAAATCTCTTGAATAAATTATGCTAATTTATGCTAATGTTACAAGTACGTTCACTGTTATTAACATATTACCTTCCTTTATATGTTTCAAATAGTTTTATGCAATCCATGTTCATTGTCATGAAGAAACATAATGGCAAATACTTGAAATCTGGGTACTGCATATAGAGAAAAATTTGCGCCTAGTTATCTTCGCGCCATCGCTGTTTTCGACAGGTTCGCGCCGTTTTATTTTCGCGAATTTTGGATTTCTAGTACATAATATTATCACAAATTATGCTTTGCAGGTCGAGAACAGAACTAAACCATTCATCCATTTAACATGCATTATGCAATACGAGGTCGTCATTTTAAAAAGCGGGAGTGACGGGGACAAGCTCTTATTTTTGGCGCGAAAACAAATGGAGTGTATCAACTCGCATTGAAAAATTTAATATATTGCGCAACGATGGATCCCCGGCTTCTCTTCGTGTTGCCGCACATCAAATTTAACGTGTTCCACACATCGAAAACGTAACGATGTACGTGACGTCCTTGATCTTAGCGTCAAAACTATAACACGTGGTAGAATATTTCTTTGTGTATTTTAAGCCAAAGATATTAATTATATCGCTTTTAATTATTATCTTTTATAGCACTCCATCGGCCGTAAATCATCGTGATAATATTGGGTAAATACCTTTATTTATCATTTAAAATGCAATTAAAATCGATCCACGTGTGAAAGCATTTCTGTCAAAAAGGGAAGACACGACTCAAAGCAGTGGAGACAATGACGAAACGCAAAACTGTGAACGCTGATAATTAGAATCAGTGAGAACAAAGTCAAAACAAAGCGAGAGTGTCCCCTATTCAATTTCGCGTCCATTTAATTTCGCGAATGACGTCCTGGCGCGAATTAACGCGAAAATAAAAAGGTCGCGAAAATTTGTCTGTATACAGTATCTTTAAGAATATAACAGTTTTGGTGGCGGCCATTTTTTATTTTGTGTATAATTTTTTTCCCCGGGCATGACAAGATGGCACCCTTTGGATCTTGGATAGATATATGAATAAGTAGCAGAAAATGCAATAAAACATTGTATATACCCTAAAACCACGTTCAATGAATTTCCGCCGGACTAAAAGCATTGAAACAGAGATGGCCCAAATTTCACGAATATTGCATCAACATTTGATATCAACCTTTTTTACTTAATGATATTGCTTTTTGTTGAAAGTCATGAAACTATATCTTTGATGATGATGAATAGCGTTTGGGATAATAAAAACTATTATTTCTGTAATTTATGATGATAAACTTTCTCCTCATTTCACCCTTAGATATATCAATATAAATTTGAGCTTTGGCCTATTGTTTGATTTTCATGAACATTAAATGGATTTTAAACATCAATGCATTGATAATAAGATTATTATCAGAAAAATCGCTGATGTTATTGATTGTTCCATTCTATTGGATACGTTATTGTCTGCAATGAGTGGTCACCCTGCAGTGGAATAGGCTTGCACTTATAGTTTGACATGTTATTGTCTGCAATGAGTGGTCACCCTGCAGTGGAATAGGCTTGCACTTATAGTTTGACATGTTATTGTCTGCAATGAGTGGTCACCCTGCAGTGGAATAGGCATGCACTTATAGTTTGATCGGGCTTGACATGTTATTGTCTGCAATGAGTGGTCACCCTGTAGTGGAATAGGCATGCACTTATAGTTTGACATGTTATTTCCTCAGGATATATTAGGACGGTCTTTGGTTTGGGTCCAGCATTGGAGCATTGAAAGGATATGGTGTATTGTGTTCCTTTGTGATACTGGTAGCCAAACTTTGACAGCACTAAACACAAGGAGGTAGTAAGCTGGTCCAGATATGCACCAAAATCTATCTCTTCAATGTCATAACATGAATCAATTATATTGAACATCTCATTATTCAATTTCTAAAAAGTAAAATTACTAAAACCAATATTATAACAAATCATGAGAATAAATTTAATGTGACTTATAATGTTATAGAATGAATATTCGTCGTAACCTTTATAGCTCTAAATACATAAGCATATAGAATTTATGGTTATTTTATCATAACATGTACAATACATTTAATTCAGACCACAGCTTGGGTTGAACGCGAGTTCATGTTTACGGTGCTAATAAAGGAACAGGATTTTTTTCATTCCAACGTCACACGTAGACCTTTGAAGGACATGTTGTTGCTCTTGGGGGTCGCACATACTTTATTCATATGTCTCCAATCCTGTATTGTCTCTGTGCAAGATTCCATACCACACTTAAAATCCACCAAGTGTAATTATCCTCTGATGGTGATATACTATACAATATTTATTATGTTACTTTATGTATTTCACTTCGTGAATACAATCACCCTTTGTGTAATGAATATACACAAATCAATGGATACGTTTTAGTGACCTCTCATATCGCGTCTCCTTGTTTTGTAAGCTGAGTCCATCCAATTCGAAACATTTAACTGTAGTCACTTGTATATGCGTTACCTTGTCAATATATTTTATCGCAGCAACTCCAAATATCGTTACAAGATATTTTCTTATTTAAGAAGATTGGTGGAATATACAATGGCAGGTTTGAGGAGAAGGAGAATGTGTGGTAGCTGTGGCATTGCACTTTGAAGATGTCTGTCTAATGTCCCACACTAATCTATCATCAATACATCTCTAATAGTTTCACCACGTCACCCCTCTAGTTGTATTGACATTGGCCAACGATAAAGGGGCTGCAATTTTGATTTCGTTACGCCTCATACAAAAAATAAATAGAAAGGACCCTAAATATAAATAGAAAGCACCCTAAATATAAATAGAAAGGACCCTAAATATAAATAGAAAGCACCCTAAATATAAATAGAAAGCACCCTAAATATAAATAGAAAGCACCCTAAATATAAATAGAAAGCACCCTAAATATAAATAGAAATGGTTTTGTGACGTCGGAATCAATGCATAATGCCATTATCCTCTGTTCACAGGTCATTCTTCCTGCCTATATATCTTGTTGTTCCCGCGTGGTTGTTCATATATATTGTGCATCTGGGACATGGGCTGAAGATAAATAGAAACGTTTACCAAATTAACATCAAAAGCAGAATTTGCCTCTACGTCCTCAGGGAAACAGAAGAAATGTTAATGATGTTCTGTACCTATGCAACAGTATTAGTGTTCTCCAATCACCAATCGGCAAAGCCCAGATAGGTGTTCCGGAGGGGTTTGTCAAACGTCCATTGTCTCTACCAATTACAACCAAAGAAAAGTTTGGTGGAGTTGATTGAGTTCTAGTGAAGTAAAAAGTCGCCAGCTGCAAAAAATTGTGGTAAACCCGTTTAAACGTCAAAATTGAACCCGTTTCAACTGCCGTTAAAACAGGTTTGACTAAATTGTTGCAGCTGGCGATTATAATCAAATATTCATATTTTCCTTATTTAATGTTATCCAAAGAATAATCAAGCTTTTTCGTGAGATTTTAGATAAAATCATACATAAAATATGAATTATCACTAAAACAGTTGGGTATTTAAAAAATCACATCTAAACGAGATTATGAAGGAAAGCAAAAATCTTAGACCTCTCCAGATCACCTATCTGGGCTTTGCCGATTGGTGATTGGAGAACACTACAACAGTATGCACGATCTCAAATGAGTGCAGGTTGGCGAAATATCCTTCCTTGACACATTGCATTTATAAGCTGTCTCCAAAACAGCGTCATCCATTCCTATTGTTTGCCAACCAGATTGATATATGTAACGAGCCGAATGTTAGTCTGTATCGTCTCCTATATATGTGACACATACAAGCTTTACATGGCGATGGCACAGTTGGTTCGACCACCAACTTATTAGCACCTGTTCCTTTGTAGTGATCCAAACGTCGTGGGATCGATCCCCGGTCGTGGCGAGATTTAACTCATGATACAATTTCACACATGTGCTGAGGCCCGTGCCGAAAGGGTAAACCTGTTGTCCTTGTAAATCTGTGACCGGGTGGGTTGTCATGTCAAGGACCTGCGACATGACAATTCAGTCAGGCAGCACTTTATCTGTTACAAGTAGGTCGCATCACGAAATGACTGAAATAATGTTGAAAGTGATGTAAAACCCCAAACAAACAAACATTACATGGCGACATTCCTTTGCTTTGTTTCCCTGTCAGGGAAGTAGCCAGTTTACGTGAAGGGATGTCAAATCTTTACCATTCTTTGTATTTTTTATTTTTGTCGAATGTTTGGCTGACAATAATCAAGCTGACTCTTACTTATTAGACCCAATAGTTGACATTTCACACCTTGATTGAGAAGTTTAGAAATGTCCTCCCTGATGAGTGTTTTGAGCTCAGGACATGTTGATGGTGAATGAAAGGATTCACATCAGCGAAAATGAGTGACATAGCGCATGTAACGGGTTTATAGCAGTGGGAGGAGCAGACGTCCAGAAAGCACCCTGCAGAGCACTTTCAGTGACAGAGATTCAGCATTTTTAGGCAAATCCAATACCCTGGGACATTTTAATGGCTGAGGTGGAAACAATCAAATGGACCCAAGTTCTGTCATGTATTACTAATAAAATAATCCAAATAGTAAAAGGGATCATAGGCCATTTTAATGATTGGCCACTTTTAGTGATGTGTTTCATAGACATATTCATAAAAGGACTTCACTAACTTCCTCATATTGTTCAGAAAAATCAAATACATGAGATTTTTTAGAAATACATCAGCTACTAAATGTTATAACCCAACTCTACATTCAATATATTTTTTATTATATTTTTTTTTAATCATTTCTATTCATGACTAATTTTCTCATATTTTTCAGTGAATATTTCTTCTTTTTTAGGTATTATTATGATAAGAGCAACTTATTTCTGATTATTTTCTGAAATTAGATTAATATTTGATTTATCTAATATCTCAAAAATAAATGTGAGGTCAAATTAAAGTCCGTCAATTTGTCACTTTTGTAACCCTACCGATTTAAGCTATTTCTAATCATTTTAGCTTCATAATAAATCTTGAAATTGACGGACTTTTTTTTCAATTTCTTTTTAGTATTAATGTGCTTTTCTGTACAGTATTCTATATATTTTCATAAACTAACCCCCAATAAGCTAGCATTTTTATATTATTTCAAAAAAACTTGTGGGTGAATGACAAGTGTTCCGTGGGAATGAATGATTGCTTTATAACACATCGACACAGTGAGGTCATCCAGTGGATAAAACAGTAAAAAATAATATCGACTAATATTGAAATTGACGAATTATGTTTAAAAGCATAAAAAACACCAAACATGGTAACTATTTTGCTTTGAAAGATCTTGATAATTCTGGAATGGGTTGAAAGATCTTGATAATTCAGGAATGGCTTTATCTTGCATAATAACAAGACACGTTTGAAAGATCTCTGCTCCTCTGTGTATCTGCATGAAGCTTAAAATCGAAACTGAGGACTCTTTCCTTGGACTTGATTTAATGTTGACATAACTTTGAAGGAAGCTCACATGTCTGCGATAGATTGATTAGTCACCTAAAAGCCTAACAGCATTTGATAGCAGCACACAACTTCTCGAAGTTCCTGCAAACAATCTGAATTAATCATTGTTGGCAGTGGAATAGGAACACCCCGCCTGTCACTTGCACAGCCAAGCTAACTTTTTTCTGTACCAACTCTGCAAATAGAGCTGGTGTAGTTATTCGTCTGAAATTGATTTAACAAAAAAGGCAAAACATGCAATCTACAATACAGTAGTAGGAAAAGTATACATTTATGAAAGCATCAAAGCGCTATGAACAGACTTGTCTGGTATCAGCGCTATACAAATTATTATTATTATCATTATTATTATTATTATTATTATTATTATTATTATTATTATTATTATTATTATTATTATCATTATCATTATTATTATTATTATTATTATTATTATTATTATTATTATTATTATTATTATTATTATTATTATTATTATTATTATTATTATTATTATTATTATTATTTATTGGTTTTGGAACTTTGAGGTGTTTTACTGCCTTTTCTTTCCTTTAAGAGTTCAAACTATAAGATATCCAATATAAACAAGAATTAGGATAACGCAGTCAATCCCCATCCAAGTGAAGAGATCTAATAAGATTGAAACCGTTGTTGGTATTGGCCAGGGACTGTGATCGTCGTCCAGCTTATTCTTGAGGATCCTTGCCCTTTGCACTAAAGGATAGATCCCGATTGGCCTTTATGAAGTGTGTCCTAGGGATTGGCCTTTATGAAGTGTGTCCTAGGGATTGGCCTTTATGAAGTGTGTCCTAGGGATTGGCCTTTATGAAGTGTGTCCTAGGGATTGGCCTTTATGAAGTGTGTCCTAGGGATTGGCCTTTATGAAGTGTGTCCTAGGGATTGGCCTTTATGAAGTGTGTCCTAGGGATTGCCCTTTATGAAGTGTGTCTTAGGGATTGCCCTTTATGAAGTGTGTCCTAGGGATTGGCCTTTATGAAGTGTGTCCTAGGGATTGGCCTTTATGAAGTGTGTCCTAGGGATTGCCCTTTATGAAGTGTGTCTTAGGGATTGGCCTTTATGAAGTGTGTCCTAGGGATTGCCCTTTATGAAGTGTGTCCTAGGGATTGCCCTTTATGAAGTGTGTCTTAGGGATTGCCCTTTATGAAGTGTGTCTTAGGGATTGCCCTTTATGAAGTGTGTCCTAGGGATTGGCCTTTATGAAGTGTGTCCTAGGGATTGCCCTTTATGAAGTGTGTCCTAGGGATTGGCCTTTATGAAGTGTGTCCTAGGGATTGCCCTTATGAAGTGTGTCTTAGGGATTGCCCTTTATGAAGTGTGTCCTAGGTATTGCCCTTTATGAAGTGTGTCCTAGGGATTGCCCTTTATGAAGTGTGTCTTAGGGATTGCCCTTTATGAAGTGTGTCTTAGGGATTGCCCTTTATGAAGTGTGTCCTAGGGATTGGCCTTATGAAGTGTGTCCTAGGGATTGGCCTTTATGAAGTGTGTCCTAGGGATTGCCCTTTATGAAGTGTGTCTTAGGGATTGCCCTTTATGAAGTGTGTCTTAGGGATTGCCCTTTATGAAGTGTGTCCTAGGGATTGGCCTTTATGAAGTGTGTCCTAGGGATTGCCCTTATGAAGTGTGTTTTAGGGATTGCCCTTTATGAAGTGTGTCCTAGGGATTGCCCTTATGAAGTGTGTTTTAGGGATTGCCCTTTATGAAGTGTGTCCTAGGGATTGGCCTTTATGAAGTGTGTCCTAGGGATTGGCCTTTATGAAGTGTGTCCTAGGGATTGCCCTTTATGAAGTGTGTCCTAGGGATTGGCCTTTATGAAGTGTGTCTTAGGGATTGCCCTTTATGAAGTGTGTCTTAGGGATTGCCCTTTATGAAGTGTGTCCTAGGGATTGGCCTTTATGAAGTGTGTCCTAGGGATTGCCCTTTATGAAGTGTGTCCTAGGGATTGGCCTTTATGAAGTGTGTCCTAGGGATTGCCCTTATGAAGTGTGTCTTAGGGATTGCCCTTTATGAAGTGTGTCCTAGGGATTGCCCTTTATGAAGTGTGTCCTAGGGATTGCCCTTTATGAAGTGTATCCTAGGGATTGCCCTTTATGAAGTGTGTCCTAGGGATTGGCCTTTATGAAGTGTGTCCTAGGGATTGGCCTTTATGAAGTGTGTCCTAGGGATTGGCCTTTATGAAGTGTGTCCTAGGGATTGCCCTTATGAAGTGTGTCCTAGGGATTGCCCTTTATGAAGTGTATCCTAGGGATTGCCCTTTATGAAGTGTGTCCTAGGGGTTGCCCTTTATGAAGTGTGTCTTAGGGATTGCCCTTTATGAAGTGTGTCCTAGGGATTGGCCTTTATGAAGTGTGTCCTAGGGATTGGCCTTTATGAAGTGTGTCCTAGGGATTGCCCTTTATGAAGTGTGTCCTAGGGATTGGCCTTTATGAAGTGTGTCCTAGGGATTGGCCTTTATGAAGTGTGTCCTAGGGATTGGCCTTTATGAAGTGTGTCTTAGGGATTGGCCTTTATGAAGTGTGTCCTAGGGGTTGCCCTTTATGAAGTGTGTCTTAGGGATTGCCCTTTATGAAGTGTGTCTTAGGGATTGCCCTTTATGAAGTGTGTCCTAGGGATTGGCCTTTATGAAGTGTGTCCTAGGGATTGGCCTTTATGAAGTGTGTCCTAGGGATTGCCCTTTATGAAGTGTGTCCTAGGGATTGGCCTTTATGAAGTGTGTCCTAGGGGTTGCCCTTTATGAAGTGTGTCTTAGGGATTGCCCTTTATGAAGTGTGTCTTAGGGGCACGATGTGAGTCTGGATACTCAGAAGGTCTGGTGATAGCCTCTGTATGCGGTGATAGCCTCTGTATGCGGAGGGACGTCAGCGTGGTGACTTTACCTAGTTGCATTATTGTAAGTTATATCAAGCAAACGATTACTGCCACAGGTTCTGGAAGTATGTCATGAATAGTTAATGTTCCCATTTCCCCTTAATGAGAACATGGTATAGTTCTCAGGCCCGCTCTGATGACACACCTGTCTGTAGTAGTCAATCACAGGGTCATTCTGTGAAGAGAAAGACGGGGCTACCATTGATTTCATGCGCTGATATAACAAATATTGTATGTGGATTGATCGACGTGAGAGCCATATCAAAGCTTTCATGAAATCAAATTTCCAAACCCTTTTTTGCATAATATAATTGTTTATACCCCACTCTTTGTGACAAAATGTTATCATCATATTACCCCTACATGAATTTGTGCCATTTGAAAGTACGAGTGTTCTAAAGTTTAAACCATCCATTGAACAGTTTGTCAACAAACTTTGCTTAGCTGATCAGTGATCTAATACAAACATCAACATAGTTAAGGTGTCCAAAAACACTCCCTTCAGATTGGAGCCATTTTGCTTGTATAGGCCTGTTCGCCCATTGTTTTTTTGTCTTTTTGCCTTAACGGACCACATGAGTGGTCACATGCTTCTACCCCTGTGACCAAATAGTACGAAGCACTTTGGGAAAACACAATAATCCTGACAGGTGTATTTTGGTTGATTTCAGGAAGATATCTTTATTGTACCGGTTTCATGACCACATGTACCATCAGACCCAGTCTCTAAAGTTGCATGTGACCTCCATGATTTCATGAAAGCATTTAGTTGACCTGCCTGTAAAATAGTCCTTACATATGGAGAACTATTTTTGTGGTTTGCTGTTGGTATGTTGGTAGATGTCTTCGTTTCTCAAGGAATTGAAGTATTTGATCAATCATTTTAAACAAGGCTTGGAGAAAGTCTATTCCTATTCTTTACCATATCGCATTAATCCCTACCTGATTTGACCATTTCATATTTATTTTGCATATATGTCATTACTAAAAATCTAATTTCACCACATCTCATTTGGTCTTAACTCATTTGACCATATTTCATTTGACACTATTTCATTTGACAATTACATTTGATGTTATTCCATATTATTTCACCATTCGCCCATACCTAATGTGACCATCCCTCATTTGCCAGCTGTTCGGGAGACTGTGTATATTTGTTACTAGATTGTGTTCATCATTATTTATTATATAATCGCCCAGTGAAACATTGCAGTCGGAGTTACATGTATATCATGGCTACGATTGTCTTGCCACCCACTGCTAGAAAAGCCAACAACCTGTGGATCTGAATTATTTACCAAATGTCTGGCCCTATCTCTGCGGGATAGTGATGTATAAGTCAATCTAATTATACATTATTAAGTATTAAACAATCGATTTTGAATGAAAACTAGTCTAAAATTTGTCTTCAAGTTAAAGTATAATGTGAATAATGTAACTGACCTTTTCAATGAGTATTCAATTATCTGTATCATGCGCCGTTTTATAAGCTAGGCTTATCCAAAAGGCTTCAATTATTATATATGAGATATATTTATTATTGCTATTATTTTGCGGTAATAATGAGATCACTGGTTTCTAGATCTCTGCCATAACGTACCGCTAATAGTCCAGTCATATTTGCGCCGAATTCAGTAAAGATGCCCGGCCGATAGGTATTTTTTTTACAAAAAAAACAGTCGGCAGTTCAAATTGCCGTGAGGGCACCTGGACTGTATTATATCAACAGGCACCTGGACTGTATTATATCAACAGGCTGTTCAACACCAATATTGTGTTCAAACCAGAGCTTTTTGCTTGATTTTTAGATTTTTAGTGTGTACTTACATGTCAAGAGTCAAATCATGCCTAAATCCTTTTTTAAGAAGCATTTCAAGCAAACGTATTTTACTTACATCATAAGTTTGTACTCAAGCAAGGTCCTTAGATTGCTTGAATGCAATTTTTTCTTACTTAAATTTTGCATTGAATATTTTTATGACAACGGCTGCAAAAAGATAAGTTAATAGTTTTCGTGTGCCTCTGGTGGACAGTTTGGTTAAATCAAGTTCTCGCTGATTCCCACTTCGCGAAGGTGACTAGGGCAGACATTTGATTGTCAATGTACATGTCACTTTGAAACCACATACTAAATTATTGTTACTTTGTAACATTACTTGAATGGGTCATAAAAACATCATCTGATATTTTGTGAATCTAATCAGACTCCCTTACACTCTACACTCTACATAGATTGGTCAGATTTGGCACATGGAAAGTGAGAATATCAACAGCTTTAGATGTTGGCCTATCTGAAGGCTGCACTGTTTACAGGCCTCTTTTACAGGCCTCTTTTACAGGCCTCTTTTACAGGCCTCTATCTGAAGGCTGCACTGTTTACAGACCTCTATCTGAAGGTTGCACTGTATACAGACCTATATCTGAAGGCTGCACTGTTTACAGACCTCTATCTGAAGGCTGCACTGTTTACAGACCTCTATCTGAAGGTTGCACTGTATACAGACCTCTATCTGAAGGCTGCACTGTTTACAGGACTCTATCTGAAGGTTGCACTGTATACAGACCTCTATCTGAAGGCTGCACTGTATACAGGCCTATATCTGAAGGCTGCACTGTTTACAGACCTCTATCTGAAGGCTGCACTGTTTACAGACCTCTATCTGAAGGTTGCACTGTATACAGACCTCTATCTGAAGGCTGCACTGTTTACAGACCTCTATCTGAAGGCTGCACTGTTTACAGACCTCTATCTGAAGGCTGCACTGTTTACAGACTTCTATCTGAAGGCTGCACTGTATACAGGCCTATATCTGAAGGCTGCACTGTTTACAGACCTCTATCTAAAGGCTGTACTGTTTACAGGCCTCTTTCTGCCCTCTTGTATTTTATACCCCAGTCTCTCCAGAACCCCAGTCACTCCAGAACCCCAGTCACTCCAGAACCCCAGTCACTCCAGAACCCCAGTCACTCCAGAACCCCAGTCACTCCAGAACCCCAGTCACTCCAGAACCCCAGTCTCTCCAGAACCCCAGTCACTCCAGAACCCCAGTCACTCCAGAACCCCAGTCACTCCAGAACCCCAGTCACTCCAGAACCACGTCTGCTCAGGGTCACTAGTGGTGGAATTATTGACAAAACATATCGCATGATGTCCGACTGTAAATTGTTTACAAAGTAAAAATTAAAAAGTTTGGTATAGCGCATGCACAGCTCTCCCACGGCATCCACGGCACTCTGACTGCATCCAAGGCATCCTCATATTGTTCAGCGAGGCCCCTGTCGCCCCAGGCCTGTCATCAAACTACTTTGGTAATACATCCAATATTTTATGGAAGCGCCCACATGCACTCATAGCTCGGGTGACCACTCCAAGGTAAAGCCAAGGTCACCCAAGAGACGCAGAAGACTGCGTCCATTTTGAACACAACAATAGTGGCCATGTCAGCTGGGATTTGGTTGCAGTTTGGACACATTAGGGCCCCGGCAGCTGCGCAGAGTAGGCCCTTGCAGCGCTTAGCAAGTTTGCCTTGTTGTCTCAACAGGAGCTTCACCTTGCTCAAAGCGTCTGAAACCTCTGTCACATTAGGCTTGTGATAAAACTGCGTTGGCATTACTTCTAAAAATAAAACCACGAAGTGCCGTGCTATGGGTGAGAGTGCCGTGGGAACGCCGTGGGAACGCCGTG
This sequence comes from Amphiduros pacificus, assembly GCA_949316495.1. NCBI lineage: Eukaryota > Metazoa > Annelida > Polychaeta > Phyllodocida > Hesionidae > Amphiduros > Amphiduros pacificus. The sequence continues at coordinate 54,460,529 of OX439005.1, read as the reverse complement.
GGAACGCCGTGGGAACGCCGTGGGAACGCCGTGGGAACGCCGTGGGAACGCCGTGGGAACGCCGTGGGAACGCCGTGCTTGCGTTAAGTCACACATCATACGATACCACTGAGTTTTATTAAATATCCAAAGCACAGCAGACAGAGATCTGACAAAGTTCATGTATGACAGGGGTATGCGTATGATAAAGATCCAGAATCAGAATCCCACCTATTTTATTGAAGAATATTTACGTGTTGGAGAAACAATATTTCTGTCTTGCCTACCCAAACCCCTATTTCCTATCTTCGTGGCCCTACAGCCCGTTGATTCTCTTTGATTGATATATAATGAGCGAGCAGGCCTTATACCATGAGAGTCTTCGTTGATTCTCTTTGATTGATATATAATGAGCGAGCAGGCCTTATACCATGAGAGTCTTCTCTTCATATGTTGTAGTCGCTGGAGGAGTTCTACAAACCAATGAGTACAGGATCGTGGAGAAGGTGCTCACAGGCTATGACACTAACGTCCGCCCGGTAGAGGACACCTCCCAGCCCGTGGTGGTCAAGATTGGCATGGCCCTTAACCAACTGATAGACCTAGATGAGAGAAACCAGATTCTGGCCGTCAAGATATGGATGAGACTGGTGCGTGGTAACATACCTTCTATAGCGTTAATAATATATATATATATATATATATATATATATATATATATATATATATATATATATATATATATATATATATATATATATATATATACATATATACAGACATGGTGTGAGATGCGACAATACGTTTGTCGCCATTGCATTATTTACAGAAATCGAAATCCTCGCTCCTCTGTTTATCTGAAATGGTAATTGTCATTTATTTGACAATAGATAGAGAAAGAATCTTGGAGCATTTAAATATTGATATTTGATTCTGAATGAAATGCCTGCAAAATATTCTTATCTCCTTTCATGTGATAACAGTCAATTTAATTCTTTCTCGTCCTTAATACAATTGAATTTTAGCTGATCAGGAAATATCAACATTCTCGAAATGAAAAGCACGATCCCAATATTGGAGGTTTATAACTTTATTCAGCACGAACCTACTAATAGGTGTTTACACAGCTGAAACAAAATGCTTGATGAAAACTGGGGTAGCGAGAAAAAGTCTCAGATAAAGCATTTTGCTTGATTTGTAGCGTTGGACAGACGACTTTATGAGATGGAATGCTTCTGAATACGGAGGAGTAAATAACATTCGCTTAATGGCAAAAGATATATGGAGGCCTGACATCACACTTTACAATGAGTAAGTATATTTACTACACATTACAAATACCCACCGTCTGTATTTGTGATGCATTTATACAAAAACCTATCTTATTCACTTTAACTCTTGATAAATGACATCATTAATAACTCGCCTGTTAGCATCGCTCCTTCCCTCCCATATTTCCAGCAGAGTATTCTTATTTCTTGATTTCTATTTATTTTTGTTAATTATGAAGTAAATTAAAAGTTGAGGTATTATTTTTATCTCCCCATGGACAACCCAGAATATCAAGGTATATTTACATCCTTTTATTAGATATATAAAATATCATAATTCCTGCAATGGCGGTATTAACCAATGAAGCTTTCTGTCGTGGCTTGCCTTTAAGGCTGCGTTTCCAAATGTGCAGTGCGTCATGCAGTGCGTCATGCAGTGCATCATGCAGTCCGTTTTGTACTGCATGTGTCATGTAGTGCGTCATGCAGTGCGTCATGCAGTCCGTTTTGTACTGCATGTGTCATGTAGTGCGTCATGCAGTGCGTCATGCAGTGCATCATGCAGTCCGTTTTGTACTGCATGTGTCATGTAGTGCGCCATGCAGTGCGTCATGCAGTGCATCATGCAGTCCGTTTTGTACTGCATGTGTCATGTAGTGCGTCATGCAGTGCGTCATGCAGTGCATCATACAGTCCCTTTTGTACTGCATGTGTCATGCAGCGCGTCATGCAGTGCGTCATGCAGTGCATCATGCAGTCCGTTTTGTACTGCATGTGTCATGTAGTGCGTCATGCAGTGCGTCATGCAGTGCGTCATGCAGTCTGTTTTGTACTGCATGTGTCATGTAGTGCGTCATGCAGTGCGTCATGCAGTGCATCATACAGTCCCTTTTGTACTGCATGTGTCATGCAGCGCGTCAATTGTTTTTTGCACACCTAGATACCATAGCCATCTCTTTTGCTTCATTCTGTTTTGCTCAAGAGATGCCCACACATCCCATTCAGAACATTAGGAAACGTTTATGATGACATTTCCTCATAAAAGTATACAACCTATGAAATAAGTATTATCAAATATTGCCACAAACCATTGTTATATTAATAGATGACTTTCAGAACTCGAGTTATCAGGATCCTCATTCTGAGCATGCCCAGTATAAGTTCAAAAACACATGGTTCCTGTCAAAAGTAAACACATTGTGATGTCTTAACACTCATTCTGAGCATGCCCAGTTGAGGCTAAAAAGCACATGGTTCCTGTTCAAAACGTAAACGATGTCATTGAGATTCAGCCATATTGGACAATGGTGTCAAAATTGTTATGGAGCTTTTCATCTGGGAAAGTCACACCCATCTCACCACCTTAAGTAGGTCCTTAATTATTTACGAAAGAGGCATATTATCACAAAATGCAATTTTTTTGTACTCATAAATTATGATGAAGATGGACTGAAAGGGACATTTCCCTTTTCCTAAGTTTAAGAATTGGCGAAAAGGGTGTCCCTTGAGTGACCCACAATACTGGAGCGAAAGCGTAAAGCAATGATGTCTATCTGAAGGTGTTTCCATGTATGCGTATTGCTGTCCGTAATAGGCCGATTGCCGGTCGTCATACTGCACCATTGAAAACAAAACACCGGAACAGCAAAAATAAAATCAGAAGTGCACAAAAAAATACCGCATTGCACTATGAACCCCTGTAAGAAAATTGACGCATAGCATAGGGTAGCTAATGAAAATCTGACGCACAGAGTGGTCTCCCATAGCTTGCAAATCTAATTTTGGCCCCAAATTGGAAGTTTGACCAGGAAAATATCACAAAACTGACGCATACATGTATGTGAACACCGCATGACGCCCTGCATGACACGCTGCATTGTGCACTGCACTACGGACTGCACATATGGAAACACAGCCTAAATGCAGAAAGAGAATCCTTGTGGAAACATTAATTATGTCGAGAAATTATTGAATTAATTCAAGTGCTACCTGCTGTAGATGTGCTAATTACTGTTAAATTATTCGCATTTAAGCGTTTCTCTGAAAAAACTACAAATCTGATACAATTAGATAATCTTCAAATATTTATTAACCAACATCATTTGATATCAAATCATCAAGATTAAAATAAAATGCATAGTAACTGCACTTCTTTTGTAATAATATACTATATATTCTTGAGATATACTCATCTTTCATTTATTCTTGTTATAATTTTACAACCTGGCCGAGTTTTGTCTATAAAGGATTTTGTCATCGTTAACTGCATGTATTTTCACCAGACTTACATGCATGTCCTAACTATTAACTATAAGGAATGGAGTTGTGACGTCATAAATTGTAAACATGACGCCATTAAAAACAACCAATTGTTAGAAATGATTGAATGATTAGCTATTTATCTGATGTATGTTACCGCCCTTTGGGGCCACCGCAGGTAGTCATTTTGAGATATGCAGATTATAAAAATAATTCTATCATATCATAATAGGTTTTTGGATTTCTAATTGTATAATTTTGGATATTTATGATTATCTGAATAACTATTTCGCTGATAAAGTTGATATGCGCAAAAAGCGTTTCAAACTACATAGTCTATAACATGTTTATATGAACTTATAAAAAGCTGAAGTTTTCCCATTATAACTATATTTTTGAAAATCATTCATAATTTTTCAGAAAGATTTTGTGGTCACATCATGTCATTTTCTACCTTTCATAGCAGGGCTCCTCTGCCATATCAGATTTTGCCTCCATTGAAAATATGTGCGCACACATCGGCCGCAAGTCATGACAATTCATAGAAATGTGATTGTCATTCATAAAAATGTAATTGGTGAAAAAGAAAATGACAATTCATACAGATTCTTATTGGTTAGTGTCTCGGTCAGCCAACTGATTACAGGTCATGACCTAAGATTGGTCAATTTCGATTGTATATTTTGGTGGGCGTGACTCACATGCATGACTGAACATGGTGTTCAAGATTTCAACAACGTCAAAACAGGGCAATGACGGCAGAGGGAGTGAGAACTACCGATGTAATGCAGAGTTGTCATTTTCTAAAATAATCTTTCTAATGACTACTCTCCACAGCAGATCCAGCATTTATACCTGGCTCTGCAAGTAAACGGCATATTCAACTCTTTGGTTGAGTGCACAGAGGACACACCCAGTGCAAGCAACCAGGACACAATGAACAAAATATTTCATCACATGGGGTAACATGTCATTGTTATTATATGAAAGTGAGTACAGTAAGGATTGAGATTTTAGTGACATGTGTACCAAAATAGTCAGACAAAATTAGTCAGCAGGGGATGTACCATTAATCCTCAAGGGAGGAGGAGGAAAAAAATCTTGACTTTTTCTTCTTGGGCAAAGCTTATATGTCAGGCCTCACCATGAACTGACTGAATAGCATTGTAAGTGATGTAAAATCCTGAACAAAATTATATAAATGGTATAATCTTTCAACCAGATATTTCAAATACACTCCTCTCCCAAATTACGAATGCTCCATTCTAATTTACTTTTGAACATATGAAATAAGCATGTACACGTGTACAGTTGTGTTGTTGTGCATGAGCATGTACCATGAGCCAGCCAATTGGCCAACTATATGGTAATTGCATGCAAATATGCGGACTAAGTCTGTGCAAGGAACAACGTATTGCTGCAGAGGTAGTAAATGATTCTACCTCGCCATGCAAAGTATCTAATGACTAGTTAATGTAAGTTTCTTTCTCAAAATATCCGAATTAGTTTTTGTAAAAATGTTGCACCAATATTAGATCACCTTGCTGGGCAAATAATATGCAGATGTAATGGACGCATAACATCACCTAGCGTCAGTGGATTGGCGGTAACACACATTGCACCTTTGTTCTTATGACGTCACAATTCCATTTATTGTACTCCACGGTAGTAACGACTGTTACCTAAGCATGGAGGCATACATTTAATCATTTATTTTAAGACTTTTGTTCATTGATACATCATAATTCAGTTCATGTCACGCACGACAGCCAATGAAGTCATTGTTCCGTATGTGTAAGAAGGTGAAAATGGCTCACTCGTCCTTGGTACTGGTACTGAGGTGGTAATGACTCACTCGTCCTTGGTACTGGTACCGAGGTGGTAATGACCCACTCACCCTTGGTACTGGTACCGAGGGGGTAATGACTCACTCGTCCTTGGTACTGGTACTGAGGTGGTAATGACTCACTCACGCTTGGTACTGGTACTGAGGTGGTAATGACTCACTCGTCCTTGGTACTGGTACTGAGGTGGTAATCACTCACTCACCCTTGGTACTGGTACCCAGGGGGTAATGACTCACTCACCCTTGGTACCGGTACTGAGGTTGTAATGACTCACTCGTCCTTGGTACTGGTACCGAGGTGGTAATGACCCACTCGCCCTTGGTACTGGTACCGAGGGGGTAATGACTCACTCGTCCTTGGTACTGGCACTGAGATGGTAATGACTCACTCGCCCTTGGTACTGGTACTGGGGTGACTCAGGACATCAGATATTTCCCCAGAAAATCTGGTGACTGACAAGATGCTATTGTTGACCTCTCCCTAAACTGACCATGCTTAGTTATATTTGCAATCTATCAACACTTCCTGTTTAACTGAGCTGCATGTCTGATTATATATTGATTGAGTAAATTGCAAGTTTATAATTCAGGTCACTTTCGCTTTTGTATGTCATGATTACTCAATGAGACACACATTTAATGCAAGAACAAGGTCCCTACAAGAACAAGGTCCCTACAAGAACAAGGTCCCTACAAGAACAAGGTCCCTACAAGAACAAGGTCCCTACAAGAACAAGGTCCCTACAAGAACAAGGTCCCTACAAGAACAAGGTACCTGCAAGAACAAGGTCCCTACAAGAACAAGGTCCCTACCTGCAAGAACAAGGTCCCTACCTGCAAGAACAAGGTCCCTACCCACTGCACACGATCACTAGCATTTTGGAATTACGCAATCTCAGCTGGTTGCAAATTATTAATAAAATCAGTTGATCCTACCGTACAGAATCTAGTTGAAGGTTTTCATGTCGGATATCACAAGCATGAATTATCGGCAAAGCAAATGACTAAGAATAGATCTGGTCTCATCCTTTTATCTATTCGTAGCAATAGTCTGTGCAAAGGGCACACAACCTATCACGCCACTGTATTGCCAATGTAATGTGTAAAATTAAATTCATCAATAGTTACGTTTACTCTAAAATTAAAGGATATAATCCATACAATATTAACAGAGCAAACTATTGTTAAAAACTTTTAAAGTTAACCATTTGCTGTCACATTATTTATGTCATCAGGTATCTGCCTGGGTTCCAAGAAAATTAATGGTCCATCCCATGTCTATTTTTGTTTGGCTATTTGATACACATGTCAGCAACACCTACACTCACTTGTTGACGTGCTTACTTTCTAATTAACACCAGTTGGCCATGTTAATGCATGTGACAACATTTTGACTCGGTGCTTAATGACTGCTAAAATGATGAAGCTTGTACTGGGGGTGGTTTCCAGGAATTGTCAAGTCTGGCATATACTTAGAGGAATGTGAAAAATCATGAGAGATGTGATTTTGTGATCTAACCGAGACACAAACCAATCAGTACAAAGCAGAAATCTGTATGAATAGTCATTTATTCTTTCACCAATCATTGCTCAGCCTGATTTTTACGAATAGTCTTGACGTGTGATCTATCCTGACTTCCTCTATTTACCATCTACGTCATGGACTGATATGAGAAGTCCTTTAGGGAGGGTGAGCTCGGGTGAGCTTTTCAGATTCCCTTTGAATAATATGGATAGGATGCGTATAGCATTGCTAATATTATCACATTTTACGTCTTCACAACAAATACATTTGCGATATACAGTATTATATACAATAAAACAGTGATTTACCACCTACAGACACTCTTGTATAAATCACACTTGTAACACATATTTGTGCCAAACGAAGCACACAGAAATGGTCAACAAAAAGATAAACATAAATGGTACACACACCTATAAACACAGAAATGGTCAACAAAAAGATAAACATAAATGATACACACACCTATAAACACAGAAATGGTCAACAAAAAGATAAACATAAATGATACACACACCTACAAACACAGAAATGGTCAACAAAAAGATAAACATAAATGATACACACACCTATAAACACAGAAATGGTCAACAAAAAGATAAACATAAATGATACACACACTTACAAACACAGAAATGGTCAACAAAAAGATAAACATAAATGATACACACACCTAGAAACACAGAAATGGTCAACAAAAAGACAAACATAAATGATACACACACCTACAAACACAGAAATGGTCAACAAAAAGATAAACATAAATGATACACACACCTACAAACACCAGATGAGTAAACTCTTGATACACTGGTAATATTTCCCAGTCTTAATTCAACTATCTATGTACGTTATTATTAGATGTTCATGTCAATTGCCCGCTGCAATTAAATGTATTTTATTAATGAATTGACTTTACGTGAGCATATTTAGCGAGGGCACTTCACAATATGCATTTCATGCTGCTGTGTGTGGTGTATTTTATGCATTTGGATGTCTATCTTTTTGTCAGTCTAAATCATTTTGTTTATAATTTGATATTGTTTGTTTGATGACGATGCACATGCTGAAGGCGGTATACACATCACCAAGGTCAAGGTCAATTACTGAACAGATATTAATTATGATAATGGAACAAACTGAATTATCGTAGAAGTATTTTGGTTTGGGTGTGACTAGTTGTTGACTATGCTGTTATGTTTTCAGTATTAAGTATTTTGGTTTGGGTGTGACTAGTTGTTGACTATGGTGTTATGTTTTTTCAGTATTAAGTATTTTTGTTTGGGTGACTAGTTGTTGACTATGCTGTTATGTTTTCAGTGTCGGTGATCCATTGGACGTGGAGCGGATTTACCCAGCCGATATATCTGCAGATGGTTCAGTGGTCTGGAATTACCCAGCAGTGATAAAGAGCACCTGTTATCTGGATGTCACCTACTTCCCATGGGATCAACAGAAATGTGATCTCAAGTATGGCTCCTGGACATTTGACGGGTCTAAAGTTGATATCACAAATAAGTAGGTGATCACGTTTATATTCAACACCACTTTTTGTTTTGTTTTTGTTTTGTTTTCTGGTTATATAATATATTTAATGCCAGGTTCTTTAGAAATGTTGAGGCAAGATGCAACTTACAACTTGATCCCGACGTTTTCATACTTTAGCTCCCACAATAAGACCCAGATCTTGCCGCCAACATAATGCCTGTGAATGATCTCCTGACACAATAATATTCATTGTTTTAAATTCTAATACTTCATGTTGTGTCCAGTGTGGCATCTGTCAACTGAGTGAATTTCTTGATAGAGAAAATACATCATAATGACGATGTATATGTGCGTCTTTTTGTCCACTAAATATTAGTTCAATCCGTATTGAATATTGGTTCAATCCATACTGGATATTGGTTCAATCCATACTGGATATTGGTTCAATCCATACTGGATATTGGTTCAATCCGTATTGAATATTGCTTCAATCCGTATTGAATATTGGTTCAATCCATACTGGATATTGGTTCAATCCGTATTGAATATTGGTTCAATCCATATTGAATATTGGTTCAATCCATACTGAATATTGGTTCAATCCATACTGGATATTGGTTCAATCCATACTGGATATTGGTTCAATCCATACTGGATATTGGTTCAATCCATACTGGATATTGGTTCAATCCGTATTGAATATTGCTTCAATCCGTATTGAATATTGCTTCAATCCATACTGGATATTGGTTCAATCCATACTGGATATTGGTTCAATCCGTATTGAATATTGCTTCAATCCGTATTGAATATTGGTTCAATCCATACTGGATATTGGTTCAATCCATACTGGATATTGGTTCAATCCATACTGGATATTGGTTCAATCCATACTTGATATTGGTTCAATCCATACTGGATATTGGTTCAATCCGTATTGAATATTGGTTCAATCCGTATTGGATATTGGTTCAATCCATACTGGATATTGGTTATTAATGAATCATTACGTAATCATTACTTAATCAGTCATTTATCGACGAAGCAGATTGTCCGGATCTTGTATATATCAAGGGCCTGATATGAAACATTATACTGGCGTCTTATCACATGCCACAGGTTTCCGGCAAGGGAATAAATCGGTGGAATAATTATTTCTTTATTGTAAGAATTATAATCAATCACAATTACAGTTACTGTTACTACATAACTTTGAGTAGTAGGTTTTGTGATTGGTGATATTGATTGCTTAAATCCTTGTTTCCTTGTTTATATTGGTTACCATGTTGGGCTCACTCCTAACATGGTTACATTGTCACATGGTTACATTGTCACATGGTTACATTGTCACATGGTTACATTGTCACATGGTTACATTGTCACATGGTTACATTGTCACATGGTTACATTATCACATGGTTACATTGTCACATGGTTACATTGTTACATGGTTACATTGTCACATGGTTACATTGTCACATGGTTACATTGTCACATGGTTACATTGTCACATGGTTACATTGTCACATGGTTACATTGTCACATGGTTACATTGTCACATGGTTACATTGTCACATGGTTACATTGTCAATGTCTATAGATCTCAATGTCCACGGCCACCAATTAAACTACCGGAAAAGTGTTTGATGTATAGAGCTTATCAAATGTACGAACCCTGACTCACGAAGTATATGTAACTTCTTGTGTTAGTTTTCAGAAATATGCATAAATTATAGCAGTGATTTTGATAATGCTAATTTCGTTTTTGTACCTCTACTGTATGCAATGTTGTGATGACTTCAATGTCATGAAAAGTCTATCTCGGCCCTCGCCGCTAAGAAAAAACGTTTTTGAATTAAACTTTTCAGTTTTCATTTAGTTACTGGCACATTGGCATGCTTGTATTATATATAAACGCCATTATTTTCGGTAAAATAATTTTTTTTAAATGCTGTAAAAGTGAGTTACTTATTGCTGTGCAAATATTTGATTGATAATAGATATTCTATGTTGTAGAATGGTATGCCATCAATAAAAGAGCACAATATTAAACTACAACACAAAATATATGTTTATAAATTAAATCATGGAAAATAATGTACTGTTCATATAGTTTAGTAAATACGTATCTGGACTGTACAGATTTTATATTTTTTATTTTTTTAATTCAATGTTCTTGTAAGTCTCCTAGCGGCAATTTTCTTTTTTTTCTTGGCTGAAACACGAATGTTGTGAAACTGCAGTATATCGTTTGTCAATTTTGTTTGTGGTTATATCAATGATTAATTATCAATTGTTCTTAATGCCCTCTGGTGATAACTTTTCTAAGGAAACTAATTTGAAATTCTCTTTATGCCAAAATGGAACGTTTTTTAAAAAAGCGTGGGAAATCTGCTCAAAGAGTTCTCTTTTCATTTTAATTTCTTTCCAATCAATCAGGATTAAATACTTTATATTTAAAATAAATCTATTGATTTGTAATACCATAATCATTTATTGTGTATTCTAATTAGAATATCTGTATATGTGTAGAACGTTGAGTGGGGACGAGACCTACTTCATCCAGAGTGGAGAGTTCGAGCTGATCGGTATTCCCATCGTGCGGCATGACGTCACATATAACTGCTGTCCCAATACCTCATTCCCGGATGTTACCTTCTGGATAGTTCTCCGCAGAAAACCGCTCTACTACATTTTCAATTTGATTCTACCTTGCCTGTTCATCACAGCCACGACTATCTTGGTATTCTATCTGCCAGCAGAAGCAGGAGAGAAGGTTTCTCTTGGTGTGACGGTCTTACTGGCACTTACTGTCTTTTTACTATTGGTGGCCGAGACAATGCCCCCTCAGTCAGATTCCATTCCTCTGATTGGTCAGTGCATCTTCAAATATCTCTGATTGAAATAACAACAGGGAACATATATATCACCCATCAATATTAAAATTTTAATTTTAAACTATAATTAAAATTGTTTTAGACTAAAACATCCTTTATTATTTTATTTGTAATTTAAATAAGTGGTAACATTATTTGATAAATAAGAATAATTCAATCAAGATTTATGGCAAGATGTATATATGCATATTTGGTGATATATTTCAGGGCAGTATTTTGCAGCCACCATATTTTTGTTGGCTTTGTCGACAGCACTGACGGTTGTCATACTCAATCTGTATCACCGAGGAGCACTGGGGAATGATGTGCCGTCGTGGCTCAGGGTACTGGTACTAGATTGGTTAGCCACCATCATGTTCCTCAAGACCAGGGTCAATCAGAACCTCAAGTCAAGAAATAAGAAACCTAGAAATAATATTGTAAGATTTAATACTTTATATGCATTGCAAGTTTTTATACTTTATATCCACTGTAAGCTTAAATACTTTATATTCACTGTAAGCTTTAATACTTCATATCCACTGTAAGCTTTAATACTTCATATGCACTGTAAGCTTTAATACTTTATATGCATTGCAAGTTTTTATACTTTATATTCACTGTAAGTTTTAATACTTCATATCCACTGTAAGCTTTAATACTTCATATCCACTGTAAGCTTTAATACTTTATATCCACTGTAAGCTTTAATACTTCATATTCACTGTAAGCTTTAATACTTCATATCCACTGTAAGCTTTAATACTTCATATTTACTGTTAGCTTTAATACTTCATATTCACTGTAAGCTTTAATACTTTATACCCACTGTAAGCTTTAATACTTCATATTCACTGTAAGCTTTAATACTTCATATCCACTGTAAGCTTTAATACTTCATATTCACTGTACGCTTTAATACTTCATATCCACTATAAGCTTTAATACTTTATATCCACTGTAAGCTTTAATACTTTATACTCATTGTAAGTTTTAATACTTTATATGCACTGTAAGCTTTAATACTTTATATGCACTATAAGCTTTAATACTTTATATGCACTGTAAGCTTTAATACTTTATACTCATTGTAAGTTTTAATACTTTATATGCATTGCAAGTTTTTATACTTTATATCCACTGTAAGCTTAAATACTTTATATTCACTGTAAGCTTTAATACTTCATATCCACTGTAAGCTTTAATACTTTATATGCACTGTAAGCTTTAATACTTTATACTCATTGTAAGTTTTAATACTTTATATGCACTGTAAGCTTTAATACTTTATATGCACTATAAGCTTTAATACTTTATATGCACTGTAAGCTTTAATACTTTATACTCATTGTAAGTTTTAATACTTTATATGCATTGCAAGTTTTTATACTTTATATCCACTGTAAGCTTAAATACTTTATATGCACTGTAAGCTTTAATACTTTATACTCATTGTAAGATTTAATACTTTATATGCATTGCAAGTTTTTATACTTTATATCCACTGTAAGCTTAAATACTTTATATTCACTGTAAGCTTTAATACTTCATATCCACTGTAAGCTTTAATACTTTATATGCACTGTAAGCTTTAATACTTTATACTCATTGTAAGTTTTAATACTTTATATGCACTGTAAGCTTTAATACTTCATATCCACTATAAGCTTTAATACTTTATATGCACTGTAAGCTTTAATACTTTATACTCATTGTAAGTTTTAATACTTTATATGCACTGTAAGCTTTAATACTTTATATGCACTGTAAGGTTTAATACTTTATACTCATTGTAAGGTTTAATACTTTATACCCACTGTAAGCTTTAATACTTCATATCCACTGTAAGCTTTAATACTTTATATCCACTGTAAGCTTTAATACTTTATATGCACCGTAAGCTTTAATACTTCATATTCACTGTAAGCTTTAATACTTCATATTCACTGTAAGCTTTAATACTTCATATTCACTGTAAGCTTTAATACTTTATATGCACTGTAAGCTTTAATACTTTATATGCACTGTAAGCTTAAATACGTCATATTCACTGTAAGCTTTAATACTTCATATTCACTGTAAGCTTTAATACTTTATACCCACTGTAAGCTTTATTACTTTATATCCACTGTAAGCTTTAATACTTCATATCCACTGTAAGCTTTAATACTTTATACTCATTGTAAGGTTTAATACTTTATATCAACTGTAAGGTTTAATACTTTATACTCATTGACAGCTTTAATACTTTATATGCACTGTAAGCTTTAATACTTTATATCCACTGTAAGCTTTAATACTTCATATTTACTGTTAGCTTTAATACTTCATATTCACTGTAAGCTTTAATACTTCATATTCACTGTAAGCTTTAATACTTCATATTCACTGTAAGCTTTAATACTTTATACCCACTGTAAGCTTTAATACTTTATATGCACTGTAAGCTTTAATACTTTATATGCACTGTAAGCTTAAATACGTCATATTCACTGTAAGCTTTAATACTTCATATTCACTGTAAGCTTTAATACTTTATACCCACTGTAAGCTTTATTACTTTATATCCACTGTAAGCTTTAATACTTCATATCCACTGTAAGCTTTAATACTTTATACTCATTGTAAGGTTTAATACTTTATATCAACTGTAAGGTTTAATACTTTATACTCATTGACAGCTTTAATACTTTATATGCACTGTAAGCTTTAATACTTTATATCCACTGTAAGCTTTAATACTTCATATTTACTGTTAGCTTTAATACTTCATATTCACTGTAAGCTTTAATACTTCATATCCACTGTAAGCTTTAATACTTCATATTCACTGTAAGCTTTAATACTTCATATTCACTGTAAGCTTTAATACTTCATATTCACTGTAAGCTTTAATACTTCATATCCACTGTAAGCTTTGATACTTTATACTCATTGTAAGCTTTAATACTTTATATTCACTGTACGCTTTATTACTTTATATCCACTGTAAGCTTTAATACTTTATATCCACTGTAAGCTTTAATACTTTATACCCACTGTAAGCTTTAATACTTTATATTCACTGTACGCTTTAATACTTTATATCCACTGTAAGCTTTAATACTTTATACCCACTGTAAGCTTTAATACTTTATATCCACTGTAAGCTTTGATACTTTATACCCACTGTAAGCTTTAATACTTCATATCCACTGTAAGCTTTAATACTTTATATTCACTGTACGCTTTATTACTTTATATCCACTGTAAGCTTTAATACTTTATACTCATTGTAAGCTTTATTACTTTATATCCACTGTAAGCTTTAATACTTTATATCCACTGTAAGCTTTAATACTTTATATCCACTGTAAGCTTTAATACTTCATATCCACTGTAAGCTTTAATACTTTATACCCACTGTAAGCTTTAATACTTTATACCCACTGTAAGCTTTAATACTTTATACCCACTGTAAGCTTTAATACTTTATATCCACTGTAAGCTTTAATACTTCATATCCACTGTAAGCTTTAATACTTTATACCCACTGTAAGCTTTAATACTTTATATTCACTGTACGCTTTAATACTTTATATCCACTGTAAGCTTTAATACTTTATATCCACTGTAAGCTTTATTACTTTATATCCACTGTAAGCTTTAATACTTCATATCCACTGTAAGCTTTATTACTTTATATCCACTGTAAGCTTTAATACTTCATATCCACTGTAAGCTTTAATACTTTATACCCACTGTAAGCTTTATTACTTTATATCCACTGTACGCTTTATTACTTCATATCCACTATAAGCTTTAATACTTTATATGCACTGTAAGCTTTGATACTTTATACCCACTGTAAGCTTTAATACTTTATATTCACTGTACGCTTTATTACTTTATATCCACTGTAAGCTTTAATACTTTATACCCACTGTAAGCTTTAATACTTTATATGCACTGTAAGCTTTAATACTTCATATCCACTGTAAGCTTTAATACTTTATATCCACTGTAAGCTTTAATACTTCATATCCACTATAAGCTTTTATACTTTATATCCATTGTAAGCTTTAATACTTTATATCCACTGTAAGCTTTAATACTTTAGACCCACTGTAAGATTTAATACTTTATATTCACTGTAAGCTTTAATACTTTAGACCCACTGTAAGATTTAATACTTTAGACCCACTGTAAGCTTTAATACTTTATATGCACTGTAAGCATTAATACTTTATATGCACTGTAAGCTTTAATACTTCATATTCACTGTAAGCTTTAATACTTCATATCCACTGTAAGCTTTAATACTTCATATTCACTGTAAGCTTTAATACTTTATATGCATTGTAAGCTTTAATACTTTAGACCCACTGTAAGCTTACATACTTGATATGCATTGTAAGCTTTAATATTTTAGACCCATTGTGTATGAATACAAAAATAGGTATCGTCATTACAATGAGTTTAACATTCCGGATTGTTTTATTTTAAGGTGAATTCTGTGACATCAATCTCAAATGGAATGTCAAACAAAGGTTTTGTTGTGGAGGAAATTGATATGAATAATGGCCGAAAAACACCTCTGGCCAAGGAACGTGCCTTTAAAGAGAATGGGTCGCAGGTAATATTGGAACAAATCCTGGATGTACTGGTGGATTTCAAGGATCACAATGCGGATAAGATGAGAGATGAGGGCTGCACCACTAACTGGATGCTGGTGGCTATGGTGGTGGACAGATTCCTACTTCTTGTCTTCTTCATTCTGACAATCACAGTTTCCTTGGGAATACTACTGAATAAGCCAAGTTACACCGATGAAGAAGCGCTTATTGTTGAATAGATTGTGAGTTTGTCTTGAAACATGATTGAGCAGGATATGGTATCAGAGTGGCCAAAATGGTTTGATTATGCTCAATCTACACAGTTGAGTTTATCTCCAAGATTCTTTTTCTGTGATCTATTTATTGCCAAACACTCGAGATAGGTCGTTCTTTTGCACCATATTTTATAATGGAAAAAGGGCGTGACGAATTAGTCAATCTCTGTAGAAAATATACCCTTGTTAATAGGGTATTTTAAATAAATGTACCACATTTAATATGTACCACCATCCGTAGTTACAGATTTCTGTTCGTTGTGGGATTTATGGAAAATGTGAGGTATTATTTACTAGATATATTAACCTGCAGAAAAAAACCTTGATTAAATTAAATGTTATTAAGCATTGTTTTCTTTTAAACCATAATTATGAGTTTGATATAGCCTATGAAATATATTATAACAGAGAGTAAGTTTTATTTTAAAGCTTACTTTAGGCTAATGATTTAGTGAGACTGCATGACTGAGAAAGATGGACATCTGATGATAAGTAGATTCTCAATCTATCGAGCGCATCTTGGTCAAACACCAAACTTGGTCAAATTTGTGTCTACGTTGTAATGGCAAAGAACAATCCCTTAATTCTTTGAAAGTGCAGGGCACTGATTCCATGTGGCAGACGTCTTTCTGTCATTGCATAGTTTGTAATTGTGTTAACAAATGTAATAATTCACGGACTGCGTAGAAGAGATGAATGTAAGACATGTCATACCAGAGTCACAATATTTGTTGCAGTTATTGTTCTTTTTATATGAGATATAAAACATAAATCTGGTTTATTTAATATATAGATATGTATTATGAGACAAAATAAATAACTGGAATTTCAATCACAATGAGTCATGATTAGCATTGCACCCTTTTTCATTATATATTCCGATCCAATCCCATACATATCATAAGATAAATTAATTATTCTTAATGGTCCAACTGCAATATGATTTTTATTGATTAATGGGATGAGCACTTTATCTACTACATGTAGGTCTCGGTATGATATAACTAAAATTATATTGAATGAATTCATTTGCCAAAAATGATAAAATCAAAGTTTACCGTGTCGAATAAATCTTTTAAACCCTTAACCCTAAAATATCGATCTGTAATATTATAAGTCAAGCGTGATGTGTTTGACTGTGAAATGCCTTAGTATTCCTGACGGAGCTCGTCTGGTGTTAGAAACAAATCATTTTGATAAAGATGTTGGGTATCTTGGAATAAGCCGAGGGTTATCACCCTCACACCTGCCATTAGGTGGTGTCTTCTTTAATATTTCATTTCTGTGTATAACAAAATATCCTAACATAAGGATAATACTTTTCGGGCGTGAATGCATGAATTCGCTTCTTTTAGTAGCAAAGCAGTGTTTGCTTGCTCAGAATGAAACCATTTAAATACACGGTTTTCAGTAAGTTTGATAATGGGTTTTTTTTATTTCTCTCTACTGTCAGAAGAACTTTGGGTTTACTTCCCTCTCCTATATGGGATGGAATCACCATGTTATAATTCATAGTTAACAATTTTCTCATCTTTACATTTCTCTTTCAGGAGAGTAAGTTGAGCTCCAAACTTACTGACCTCATCTTCAAGCTCCTCATCTAAATCAGTATACACATCTAACAATGTATAGCCTCATGGTATTATCCTTTCTCGGGTATTTGATGTTTGCAGAGTGCGGTTCGTGCTTTGGGTTACTCTGAAATGGTCCATTGCCAAGAGTTTTCCCATAATGACCAATCCTTCCATAATATTCCAGCTTGAATCGTACTGATTAAGTGTTCATGTCCAAATTCATTTTGTTTCTATTCTCAAATTGAGTTTTTAAAAGTCTTTTTTCTCTCTCAAGTTTTCCAGTGGTTTTTTTTACTGGGATACTTTATTTTCTTGGTGTTAGGCTTTAATGGTGTACATCCTATCGGACCATCCCAGCAGTGACCTCTGGTGTATGCTTTAATGGTCTGCATCCTATCGGACCATCCCAGCAGTGACCTCTGGTGTATGCTTTAATGGTGTACATCCTATCGGACCATCCCAGCAGTGACCTCTGGGCTGTATTGTATCAACAGGTTCAAAATTATGAACCCAATATTTTGGGTTCCAAATCGGTGTTAAACACCAAATTTGAACCAAAAGTATTGTATGAACAAGTTCAACACCAATATCGGGTTCAAACACCAATTTCGGGTTCATGGTTTTGAGCCCATTATGCAACACCAATATTTCAGGGTCAAAATCGGTGTTCAATACCAATATTGGGTTCAAACCAGGGTTCTTTGTTTAGATTTTAAGTGTGTGCTTATATTTCTAGAGTCAAATCATGCCCAAATCTGTTTTTCAGGAACAATTTCAATCAAAAATATTTCACTTACATAACAAATTTGTGCTTAGACCGCAAGCAAGGTCTGTAGCTTGTTTGGATGCAATTTTTTTCTTGCTAAACTTTTTCATTGAACATTTTTATAACAACGGCTGCAAAAATGCTTTATTGCCTGTGAAATGTATCACGATGCGAAAATATGTGACGTCACATGAGCATTGGACAAATGTTACAAAATGCCCATTGTGGCCTCATGACATGGCAAAGTAAATCCCGTCAGAACCCCAGTGTAACGAGTTCAGAAAGGTCAAATATCGGAGTAATGTAAACAAACTTGCAATTCAGTGATCGGAGTAAATGTTAGAACATAGCTGCCAAAATATTGTTTGTTTTATGAAAAAAATGCATAAGACTTAAAATCGAATGTTAAATTATGCAAAAATCGTATAAACCAACAACATAAAACTGACGTGCAGGAGATTTTTGGTTCAAAATGAACCTAATTTTGGGTTCAAATTAACCAGAACCTGAAATCGGGTTCACATATCTGAAACTGCTTGATACAATACTTTTGGCTCAAAAATATTTTGATCCAATTATTTGGTTCATTTGAACCCGATTTTGAACCCGATTTTGGTGTCATTTTGAACCTGTTGATACAATGCAGCCCTGGTGTATGCTTTAATGGTGTACATCCTATCGGACCATCCCAGCAGTGACCTCTGGTGTATGCTTTAATGGTGTACATCCTATCGGACCATCCCAGCAGTGACCTCTGGTGTATGCTTTAATGGTGTACATCCTATCGGACCATCTCAGCAGTGACCTCTGATGTATGCTTTAATGGTGTACATCCTATCGGACCATCCCAGCAGTGACCTCTGGTGTATGCTTTAATGGTGTACATCCTATCGGACCATCCCAGCAGTGACCTCTGATGTATGCTTTAATGGTGTACATCCTATCGGACCATCCCAGCAGTGACCTCTGGTGTATGCTTTAATGGTGTACATCCTATCGGACCATCCCAGCAGTGACCTCTGATGTATGCTTTAATGGTGTACATCCTATCGGACCATCCCAGCAGTGACCTCTGATGTATGCTTTAATGGTGTACATCCTATCGGACCATCCCAGCAGTGACCTCTGATGTATGCTTTAATGGTGTACATCCTATCGGACCATCCCAGCAGTGACCTCTGGTGTATGCTTTAATGGTGTACATCCTTTCGAGCCATCCCAGCAGTGACCTCTGGTGTATGCTTTAATGGTGTACATCCTATCGGACCATCCCAGCAGTGACCTCTGGTGTATGCTTTAATGGTGTACATCCTATCGGACCATCCCAGCAGTGACCTCTGGTGTATGCTTTAATGGTGTACATCCTATCGAGCCATCCCAGCAGTGACCCCTAGTGTATGCTCGGTGATGATACCTGCTGTGTTCACTATCAGTCCACCATCATCTCTTGGGGGTGCCTATGAGGCATCACAATAGTAAAATGAGGATAACCTTACTTTAGAGGGACGGTTCCTAATAATCTAGCCTTATTTTCTTTTAACATGTAATGGAATATATGGTAATAAGACATCACTGTTCACAGTTCATAATTCACATCTTTTTCTTAATTGATGAGCAGCTAGAACCGCATAAGCTTCCAACCTTTCACGGCATGTTCACGAAGCGATGATATAGCTTAAATACGATGACAAATTTCCTGGAATTGTTTTACCATGATGTTTTCAGAGCACTTTAGATGATGTGCTTCGGACGGTACATTCAGAAAATAATCCCAATGAAAAATAATCAATATCAAATATTTTCCACGTTTTTGTAAACTTTCTTGGCTGCAGAAAATCCAGATCACTTTTGCGAGTGCTAAATGTTGATTGGTTAGTGCAAAGCCTTCACTATCTTTACGAATGACCTCACATGAAAATGTATTGTGACGTTGTATAACTCCTCCAGCAACCAATTACTTCCGGGCACCAAAGTGATCTGAATTTATTTTTTTGAAGCCCTACGACTGACTTTGAAACAACTTTTCAAAACACATTGTGGAATACTACAATCATGGAACACAGGACAGTAGACGGGGGTGGGCAGATATACACTTGAAGGGAAAACAATCATTTGCATAGATTACAACATCATTTGCCTTCAATGGTTTAAACTAATAAGAATTGCTGAGATTTTTGTTTCCTCTCTTGGTATATACCATATTTGTGTACGCATCGGTATCCCTGCACGTGCAGTGGTGCATGTGCCGTGAGAGGCTGGAAGCAAATGCGGTTCTCTTTGTAAGAATAAAGGCAAGATATAAATCAAGGAAAAAATGCTCAAGCAAAAGGACATTCCAAAAGATGAGCAAATACAGGTACCCCTTGGTACCACCAAAAGGCCAACCCCAATTTCAACAAATGTTTGGGAAAGTACTGGCCTCAAATTGTCCACACAAAAAGATGCTTTCCCAGAGAAACCCCTGGTAGCATTCAGATGGCCCAAGAACAAATTGGTCAGAGCCTCCTGCATTAACCAATCCATGAACATAAACTTAGGTTTAACTGCACCACCCTGGAGGAGAAGAGATTCATAGCTCCATAGTTCCTAAACAAGCCATTCAGTGAATCATGTCACTAAGAATACTACTCCTTACCTTTCAGAAAACACTACAGAAGAAAAGGAAAATCGTTGAGCAAATCTCTCCAAGTCCAGCAGCCTCGAAGAAGCATACAATCGAGATGACTTCATATGGGAGACTTCATAGGAAACAAAAAGTTGATTTCAAATATTCTCAACAAGAATAACCGTGCAGGTCAATGAAAATGTGAATATTTTTTGTGATGGTTGAGGCGGTCCCATGATGCTTGTTGTCAAGTTTCCTTTGGAACAATTGAGGGTTAGGAGCAGTGCAAGATTAATAACTCGTTTCACTTCTACCGCACATTTTCTCAGTGCAATTATCATTCGGATATATATATAAATATATATATATATATTCATATATATATATACATATATATTCATTGCCTAGAATGGTAAAACCATTAATGTTTTGATGAGATATATGATTTATATCAATACAATATGTAACTAATGTTCACATAATTTCAATAAAATCATTTTAATATATCATTTATATATATATACTAAATATACATATATTAAATAAATAAATCTTAGTTGAAAACGAGAGCTCCACCCTTAAAAGTAGTTATAAAGTCCTATTTTGTTTAGAAATGATACAATCAGAAGTATCTACCCTATCAAATAACGTATGTAAATCATGTACTTAAAAATAGAACCTTTATAATATCATTTCACTCAATTAAAACATGTTTAATAACCAAAGCCCTTTAACAACCAATCAGGTAAATCTTCGCCGTTAAGAGGACAGCAGTGTGTGAAATGACAATTCTTATGACAATTCTTATATGACTGACTATTTTTATGACTATGCTTATATGGCTATTCTTATATGACTATTCTTATTACTATTCTCATGACTATTCTTATGACTATTCTTATATGACTATCCTTATGACTATTCTTGTGACTATTCTTATATGACTATTATTATATGACTATTCGTATGACTATTCTTATATGACTATTCTTGTATGCCTATTCTTATATGACTATTCTTATATGACTGTTCTTATGACAATTCTTATGACTATTCTTATATGACTATTCTTATGACAATTCTTATGACTATTCTTATGACTATTCTTATATGACTATTCTTTTGACTATTCTTATATGACTATTCTTATGACTATTCCTATATGACTATTCTTATGACTATTCTTATGACTATTCTTACATGACTATTCTTATGACTATTTTTATGACTATTCCTAATCTTATATGACTATTCTTATGACTATTCTTATATGACTATACCTATGACTATTCTTATATGACTATTCTTATATGACTATTCTTATATGACTATTCTTATGACTATTCTTATATGACTATTCTTATATGACTTTTCTTATATGACTATTCTTATGACCATTCTTATATGACCATTCTTATATGACTATTATTATATGACTATTCTTATGACTATTCTTATATGACTTTTCATATACTATTCGTATTATTTTATCATTTCATAAAAAATATTTTGCACAATTGAATGATATATTTCATATTGTTATTATAATGTTCCATCACGAAAAAGAATGGAAAAAACACTTTGAAATATATTGAATATATATATATATATATATATATATATATATATATATATATATATATATATATATATATATATATATATATATATATATATATATATATATATATATATATATATATATATATATATTTTTTATATGGACCAGACCAGTTGATCAGAGCCAAACCAGTGATAATATTCAGATATAGCATCATAAGCTCCATATTCCCTCTCTCAGGAATGATCACAATGTACTGCTGTTATGCTCCTTTGTTGCACAGTCAATAACCTAATACTTGCCACATAGATCACACAATTCCTTTCTGGTGTGTGCTCTACTACTATTATGCAATATATAATGAGTGAATAAAAGCTAATGCAACACCGGAATGTAGCTGATGCAAAGATAAATAATGTATATCTGCCAAGTATCATTGAATAGCTGAAATGATAGCAGTATGTAATGGCCTGGCAAACAGTGGCTTAATGGTGAACAGTCTATATCTGAACATCTGTGTTAGACCAGTGCATATAGGAACATGGATTACTGGTCTCAACTTTGAAACAATCTTCTGACGTTCATGAATGGACTGAAATCGAATTAGGACTTTATGATTATATATACACACAGAATGAGAAATAGAACTCACAAAATTCAAAATGTCTCAGAAGTGGAAAAGTATAATATATTATCTTTACCCAAATATGCTATATGGTTTGATAGCATCTGGAATGATGATGCAGAGAGGGCCAGTAATGTCTTGCTAGGAGCAGAAAAGGGAGAACAAGAAATCCTGATGAATGGAATATTCACTTATGCAGACAGCCGGTATAAACACAAGTCATGTGGATGTCCACTGCGACCAAGCAGGCCATTGTGCCTGGCTGTGATGAGCTCGTCCCTCAAGGTGATGACATTGCTTGTGCACAAGGGAGCCGATCTCAGCCAGCGGGAAGATAATGGTTTCAATGTATTGCATTGTCTGGTAGCAGCTTGCCTCTATGATAAAATGAACCAAGCAAATATGGTAAAGGTATATGATCTATTGTGTGAACAAATTGACAAAACTGTGCTGAGGGATTTGCTGTTTCAGGAAGACAATTCAGGTCTGAGGCCTCTTGAATTATCTGTGCACTATGAAACATACATAATATTTCGTGCATTTATGGAAACAGAGGGAATATATGCAGCGTGGAAAGAGACACATGGAACCTATGAATACATATGGTACGACATCACTGAGTATGAGTCTCTGGGTGTGGGAAACAGGCGTAAACAAAGTCCATTGGTGTTGCTAACTTACATGGACAATAACAGTCTAGCGGAACCGGAAACAAGGCAAACTGTAACCTGGGACTTTATAAAGATTTGGGCAGATGCTAAAATGGCTACAAATAAACCAATTATCCTTATTTGGTTCATCACGAGATTGATACATGTAGTTTTTTTCTTTCTGAGTACAAGTAAGGTAACTGTTTTAAACGATCATATTGCAGAAGATACAACACTTTCTACAGTGCAAAACATCTCCGGTGTTTATGCAGATGGCAACGCAACACTGCACACATCCATCAAATGTCAAAGATATTTATATTTTGACATGTCCTATGGGTTGCATGTTTCCATGGTCTTTTACTCAGCAATTTGTTCCTTTATTTATATAACATTTGATGTGATTGAATGGCTTGTCATTTCTTGCAGAAGTCATAATGATTTCCTTAAGTACACCCCAAAGGGGCGCAAGAACATGGTGATTCATCACACCTTCCAGAGGAACTGCTCATTTATGTTTTCATTCTGTGTTTTAATATCCGCCTCTGATAGAATGGAAGGAACCTTAAATGTGCTGGCATATTTCATCTGTATATGGCCAATCCTGTACTTTGTGGAACTGCTCCCTAATATTGGCTTTTTTGTTCTCCTTGTGCAGAGAACACTGGGTGATTTGTTCTTTTTTGGGATCGTCTTTTTCATATTCTTATTGCCGTACCCTCATGGATTTTTTAAAACTCTGGCATTTGACTGCAATCAAAATG
Source organism: Amphiduros pacificus (assembly GCA_949316495.1). Classification (NCBI taxonomy): domain Eukaryota; kingdom Metazoa; phylum Annelida; class Polychaeta; order Phyllodocida; family Hesionidae; genus Amphiduros; species Amphiduros pacificus. Next base: position 54,435,870 of record OX439005.1, on the reverse strand, counting down.
ACTTTGACAGTTTTTCCACCTCATTCTATAGTTCTTTCAAAATAATGTTAAATCTGATCAATTTTGATAAATATGATTATAGTGCTGTAGATTGGGAGGCTGTGACCTCCATGCATGTCTTTTATGTTATCCTCATAGTGATGTTGTTGCTTAACTTCTTAATTGCTCTCCTTTCATTTACAGTGTCAGAAGTGGCAAACAATAAAGTCTCGATAGCTTTAATGCAAAGACTCAATGTCATTAATGTGATTGAAAGAAGGCTTGCTCTGACACTACCATGCTATTATCGATGGTGCCATAAAAGAAACTTCAATGTGGAAAATGGTAAAATTTATATAGTTTTGGCTAAACATAGATCACCAAAAAAATCATGTACAGCTTGATGTATTCCTACAATGTACAAAATACAAATACAAATACAAAATGTTATTCTCGGAGAGACCTCTAGTGAGGTATGGGAGAAAGGCCTGGTGGCAATAGGATAGTTACACTCTATCCAAGGATAGTTACACTCTATCTAAGGAAGAAAAAATATTGACATTGAAGGGACATTGAAGGGATGTCATCAGACATTCAAAGAATACCTCTGACATTCAAAGAATACCCTCTGACATTCATAGAATACCCTCTGACATTCAAAGAATACCCTGTGACATTCATAAAATGCCCTCTGACATTCATAGAATACCCTCTGACATTCATAAAATACCCTCTGACGTTCAAAGAATACCCTCAGACATTCAAAGAATACCCTGTGACATTCATAGAATACCCTCTGACATTCATATCACACCCTCTGACATTCATAGAATACCCTCTGACATTCAAATAATACCCTTTGACATTCATAAAATACCCTCCGACATTCAAAGAATACCCTCGGACATTCATAAAATACCCTCTGACATTCATAGAATACCCTCTGACATTCATAGAACACCCTCTGACTTTCATAGAATACCCTCTGACATTCATAGAATACCCTCTGACATTCATAAAATGCCCTCTGACATTCATAGAATACCCTCTGACATTCAAAGAATACCCTCTGACATTCATAGAATACCCTCTGACATTCATAGAATACCCTCTGAAATTCATAAAATACCCTCTGACGTTCAAATAATACCCTCTGACATTCATAAAATACCCTCTGACATTCAAAGAATACCCTCGGACATTCATAAAATACCCTCTGACATTCATAGAATACCCTCGGACATTCATAAGATACCCTCTGACGTTCAAATAATACCCTCTAACATTCAAATGATACTGGTTCGATATTGAAGGGAATACCTTCTGATAGAATCCAGACCCAGAAATTGAAACAGAGCACCTTTACTATAAGAAGAACCTAAACTGACTCAAAGGATAGGAATGAAAAGCCTTGGGTAAGTTTTGGCACATTTTGTAAATTATGTCATTCAAGACCTCTGCAGTTGGTTAGAGTGCAAGCTTATTAGCACCAGTTCCTCTGTGGTGATCCAAAGGTCGTGGCATCAATTATCTGCCATACCAACATTGTTACTTTATTTCTCATTTGAGTGAAGTTTCGTTCCTGAAGGATTATTCTGTTGTTGTAAATTTGTGACTGAGTGGGTTGTTATTTGTGACTGAGTGGGTTGTTATGCCAAAGACAATTCAGTGAGGCAGCACTATGTCTGCTATAAGTGGGTCCCTTCATGAAATAATTCATGTGTCCAATTCAATTGTATACCTGCTGAAGTCATACAAATATCGGAAACAAGCTTGTAGTTGCCAAATGCATATTCTTAATGACAAGAATTAAGGGTTATTTGGAAAGTTCCCCATATGACTCTCAGATTTGTCTTGGCCCAAATGGTCAGGAGGGCGACATTGCAGCAGGAATTATCGGGATGACTGTCTCGCTCAGGTAGCCACGGACCATATCGATGTACAAGCCCGAAAGTCGGGTATAATACCTCTCATGGATGTCGTTGTTATTGTGCCGGACTCTACGCTATTGATGGACAAAATCAAGAGAGGCAGGACACTGTACAAAATGTATTCCCAAGCAGTGAGACTGATTCGCTCTAATAGACCATCTGTAATCGTGATCACATCTCCTCCAATCCAGGATGATACCAAACATGAATGGTATGTGGTTGAAAACTGTCTGGCTTCTCTATCGCTCCCGGGCTACATCTACGCCAGGGTAGACGACTTCTTTGGGTCCCCAGGAGTGGAGGAAAGTGGCCGCCATCTTGGTGAGACCATCAATGAACTTTGTAAAACAGTGAATGGGCTGCAGGTCCCAACTAAAGTTGACCCTACACCCCCACCGAAGGAAATAAACCTATTATTCCAATCCACGGGGGTGAGGCCTGCAAAACTAGTGAGGAAACCTATCCCTTCTATAGTGGCTCAGAATGACTCCACTAATGATGACCTGTCCTCAGATGATGATGAACACACAGAAATCATGGTGATCCATTCGGCTGCGGCTGGCCGCATCAGTGGTTACAAGTGTGTTAATATTAAAAAAATCCAGAAAATGTCTAACACAAAAATCAGTCTCGAGGATGGCGAGAACGAAAAGTAAAAGAAAACTTACGAATATAACAGGAACAATGGAAACATGCCATAAGGCAGAGAAGGCCAATGCTGACAACATTAGAAAAAATCAAGAATGGGCACCAAGAGAACACTTTACACATTATGAACTTTATGACTCTAAACATGGTATATCTGATAAATTGAATTGGAACAAATACATGAGTCTAAGTAAATGCAATTGTTTTATATGTTTGCATGAGTGCGTTATTGTTTGTGATTGTATTATGAATGGATTAAATGAAATAAACTAAATTTCATTCCAAACTGTTCTTTCAAACAACCTGAAAACAAACCTGATTATTACTTGTGATAAGCATGCCTCTCAAATTGGTGACCCTGCACACGCTATGGGCATGAAATTTTCAATTATTCCCTCAAGTAAAATAATTGAATACTATGAAACTACCCATCTTTACCAACTGCAAAGTTTAAAAAACGAATTCTTTCATTTTAAACTTGATGCCTCTATTGTGTATGGTCTATATCTTGTTAAACTACCAGCCTGTTCTGGCGAGACAAAATCCCTACTCCGTATGGGCATTCCCCTGCTCATAAAAAATAATATCCTACTGAATATGCAAACATGGCCTGGGACAACTCACCACGATGTAAACACTGCCTCCTTGCAATCTCAATCGACACCAGGAGGAAACATTCCAAGATATGCACAAAATAATCATGTTCTCCAGGCTAAACATGCCTGGATCTTGGTGACACGGAGATCAAAAAGTGGAGCGAACACTTTCCAACCTAAACCGCTTTAATCCACTGAGAACTGTTGCATATCATGAAAGTGAATGTTCCTTTGAGTGACAGACACATCCGCCTGTGACCTATAACCAACATGGTTATACACAAGGTGCTCCACCATGCACACAAATTGCATCGGCATCTCGATAAACAAATGACAGGATAATAAATAAAAAACCTGCATGCCATAAAAACATGGTTAGCAACCAAATCTTAATCGGCTCGTGTAATGCCCAGAGCATCTCCAGTAAGATCCTGTAGGTGAGGGATTATTTTTCAAAAATAATCTCCATGCTCTCTTCATGACAGAAACATGGCTGCATACCTATGGCGATGAGAGGGTTATGCGGGAACTTGAGGAAGGCTCTCTCAAACTGCAATCCCTCCCCAGGATTGGATACTGGTGGGGGAGTTTGACTTTTACACAGGTGTGAAATACCCTTCACAATCAATAGGTTGAATCAACCCACATTTAGCACTATGGAGCTAATGGAAGCTTCCATAATAATCAAGGGCAAGAAAATAACTTTTGTAGTTATTTATAGACCAGAGCCGTCTGATGGAAATAGAGTTTTATGGAGAATTTACCCAATTAGTTGCCCGTTATGGCTCATTTAGTCATGAGGTCATTTTCCTTGGCGACTACAACTTCCATGTCAACAAACCAACCAAACCTGATGTCATAAACTTTAATGACATCCTGTCAACCTTTGATATGACCCAATGGATCAATGAACCAACCCATAGGCTAGGGAATACCATTGATCTAATCATCACTTTGAATGCGAACATGTCCCTCAAAAGTCATCTAGTTGATGAATACATATCTGATCATAAGATACTCAGATTGTGCCTAAATATCATACCCCCAAAACCTCCCAAAAATCCATTAGTTATAGGAATTATAGAGGTATGGATCTTCAATCCCTCAGGGACGATATCAAATCCCTCTCGTGTCAAACTTCTACATGGGAACATCTATCCCTGCATGACATGGTGGATTTCTGTGATAAGAAGATTACATCCTTGATGGATAAACATGCTCCTTTGACAAATGCTAAGGTTTTCCAACGCAAGCCAGTGCATTGGATGAGTGACCCTAAGAAGCTTTTTAGGGTCATTGGTTCAGTCATGCACAAGACTAAAGACACACCAATGCTCCAATCTGATTGTGATATCATTCAAGTGGAGAAATTTAATGGCTTTTTCCTTGATAAAATAGAGATAATTCGCCAAGACATGGATAAGTCATCAACTTCTGCAAACCTGACAACAGGTGGCACTACAAACAATAGCACAAATACTCTACCTGGCCCATCATGGCTGGACAGATTTGTGCCCTTGACAACATTTGATGTGCTCAAATTTGTGGAGAAGTCAGCAAAGAGGTCATGTTAGCTTGTCCCCATCCTGACATGGCTACAACTTGACCTCATGGATGACCTCTTACCCATAATTACAGCCATCATAAACAAATCACTGACAGATTCAGCAGTATCAGAAAACATGAAAATCGCTATCATTGCACCCCCTTGAAGAACTTAGGTCTAGAACAAGTTGAGAAGAATTACAGACTTGTCTCAAACCTTGCCTACATTTCTAAACTGAGAGGGCAGTTGCTGATCAATTGATTCCTCACTTAGTAAGAAATGGGCTTACTGACAAGTTCCAATCCACCTACAAGGAATCTCACAGCACTCAGGGTGCAAAATGATATCATACGGGATCTCGACAAAAAGAGGTCGGCAATCGTACTATTAGTTGACCTCTCCGCTGCCTTTGACACCATAGACCATCAAATACTATTCGATAGATTAGAATCTAGATGCAATGTTAGAAGTCATGCTCAGGCCTGGATTCAGTCATATCTATGTGACAGGAAGCAATGTGTCAAGGTAGGGTCCCATAGGTCCTCTCTCAAACCCATAAAGTATGGGATCCCATAAGGTTCAGTGCTGGGCCCCATACTTTTTTACTATTTACATGTCCCCTCTGGCCGACATCCTTGCTAAATATGGCCTCAATTACCACATTTATGCAGATGATACTCAGATGCACATCCCTGTTGACCACACTTTCAGTCAACAAGTAATAATGATAATAATAATAATAAAATTTATATAGCAGGTATACCAGTCCAAAGTCTGCTCATAGCGCTTAGTAGACATCAGTAGACACAAACTTGAGGAATGTGTTAGAGAGGTCAGAACTTTCTAAATGATGGAAAAACTGAGATGCTTATCTGCACTGACAGGTACAGCACTACTGCTAACATCTATACAGTCAGACCTCGCCGGACCGTCCCCCGATAATCCGGCATATCAATTACCGACAGTGATTTGGCTGCAACCATTCTAATCTTTCTTTATTTGTATTCATTTGATGTCCGTTTCATCAAACCGTCAGACTCGTGAAACCGGCAGAATTATGTGTGACAGACCATGACGGACTGGCAGGGCTTGACTGTATCCCTAACACTATCAGAGTGGGTGACTCTGATATAACACCAAGTGAGTCAGTTGTTGACCTCGGTATCACCTTTGACTCAAAGATGGACATGAAAGCACAAATCAAGAAAAGGTGCAAAAAGGGATACTATCACATCAGGAATTTAGCGGCCATCAGACAGTGTCTAGATGAGAAAACAGCTGTAAAATTAACTCATGCTTTCGTTACATCTACCTTAGATTATGGAAATGGTCTTCCTGCTGGTCTTCCTAGATCAGACATTAAGGAGATGCAATACTTACAGAACTCTGCATCCCGTGTGGTAGGAAATATTAGGAAAATTGATCAGGTGTCAGGAAAACTGGAAAAATTGCACTGGCTTCCCGTCCATGCTAGGATTGATTTCAAAATCCTCCTGATGACCTGGAAAGCTCTAAGTGGTAAGGCACCGCCTTACTTACGGGATCTACTCCTCATGAAACAGGGAGATAGGGTTCTGAGATCTAATGATGGTTTGTTTGTTTGTTTGTTTGTTTGTTTGTTTGGGGTTTTACATCACTTTCAACAGTATTTCAGTCATTTTGTGATGAGACCTACTTGTAGCAGATATAGTGCTGCCTCACTGAATTGTCATGTCGCAGGTCCTTGACATGACAACTCACCTAGTCACAGTTAGAGCGCCAGCTTATTTGCAGCAGTTCCTCTGTGGTGATCCAAAGGTAGTGGGTTCGAACCCCGGCTCACGTAGGAAATTGTATCATGAATTCAATCCCGGCACCCACTACCTTTGGATCACCACAGGGGAACTGGTGCTAATAAGCTGGCGCTCTAACCAACAGCGCCAGGGCCCCTGGCCCTCTAATGATGGTACTTACCTATCTGTCCCAAAGACCCGTCTGAGGACAGTGGGTGATAGGGCTTTTTCTTCCATCAGCCCAAGACTTTGGAATTCCCTCCCTAGCGACATTAGGACTAGTACCTCAGTCACCTCCTTCAAGAGTAGACCGAAAACGCATCTCTTCAGAAAACATGTTCTGAACACAGCGCTATGAACAGACTTGGTGAGTCTGGTATGAGCGCTATATAAGTTTTATTATCATTATTATTATCATTATTATTATTATTATTATTATTATTATTATTATTATTATTATTATTATTATTATTATTATTATTATTATTATTATTATTATTATTATTATTATTATTATTATTATTATTATTATTATTATTATTATTATTATTATTATTATTATTATTATTCTTTCAAATGAATATTACATATAGCTAACAGCACAGTTTCCTATAAAATTGCAGTAGAAAGATGCTTTAACCTGGAGTGAAGTCGTCTTGACGTTGCGAGCAAGGTAAACAGTGACAGTTGTGTGAGGCAACGATATACTGATATGATTTCAATGCTGAATGTTACATATATCTGAAACCACAGTTTCGTTGAAGTATTTGGAGCAGCAACTGTCTGAGACAGGCAAAAAATTGTGAAACTGTGAAAAAACTGTGCTGCACTTGCTGTGCTGTAAAACTGTGCTGCACTAATTGCAATTGAGCTGAATATTGTCGCTCACACGTTACCTTGTATTCCCACTGCTTTTCAAAATGTTAAAATGATTTGTTTGTTTTCACGTCACGAGTGATGTTGTCACTGCAAAATTACGTCAGAAGTGGTCATGTGACCAGACATCATCGTATGACTCAATATAAATTTCAGACAAACTGCAGGTTTGCTGAATGCATGACCCATCAGACAGGGAAGTGTCATCATAGTGGCATCATGGTAACATCATAAATTATGTAAATATGATCATTTGGAAACTATGCTATTACCTTTGATAAAATTCCTCCCTCTGTTCTTCTTGAAACACCAGTTTTGGGCTATTTTGACTAATAATAAAAAGAATGTATGCTATGTCCCTTCCACCATTCCTAATATTTCATATTTTTCTTTAAAATGAGCTCAAGATCAAGCCGATTGGTACAGCGGATGGTCTGTTTGAATTAATAAATGACTTTCTCATTCCAATTCTTATTATTGATAATTATTATGCTGTCGTTGTCAGATTGCATACATCTCGAGATAAGTATAGAAAAATGGTTTCTCAAATTCCCTGTAAGTTGAACAAATAGCAGATCATCTCTTGTAAGCAATATGACAAAGATGTCTGTTGTTGATAATGTGAACTAGGTTTATTCAGTTAACCCTAACAGACGGGAAGGACGGCAACATCCACCACCGGTAACGGACGGGAAGGACGTTGACGCCCCCATTGTTCTGGCTTGATGAAGTCATTTGTAGCATTCTGAAGGACTGCAACTTGTTACAATGTAATCATGATAATGACGTCAGACTGCCTTTAATCATGTACAGTGACCGTCAACCATTTCGCGCAGACAACCCATTTCGCGCTATTTGAAACATTGTCAGATATCATTCTTTTGACACACTGTTTATTACTTGAATACTCATAAATGTTGATAATTCATCATAAAAATGCTGATTATCATTATGAACGTGCATTTTACCTGCCTCGTCAGTAAACACACTTTGGCCTTGATACTTTGGGGTCACATGACCTCTCAAAATTTTCTTATGATCTCCCTGTGCCACCTGGTGACAAAAAAAAAAGAAGTGTCATCTGGTGGAAAATACATGCTAACTTAAATTGTTTAAACCATTATTTATTTATCATTATTTATCATTGAGTTTCTACTATTTATCAACTTTATGCTAATATATGATGTTTTCAATATATTATATGATTATTTATGTACTAACTTTGCAAATAACAAATATTAACTATTTTCCTCAATCAGTGGAAAGAATTTCTTAGAGTCAAACTGGAAGAGAGGCCTCGGACCACTATTACAATGTCCCATTGAAAACCATAGTAAATGCCTCACCTTCAAAAATTCATAGAAAATATTCGTATCGACCTAGGGTATTTTGAAAAATACTTATCAGATGGCAAAAATATTTATCTTTCTAAAAGCAGAGTATGAAGTTAGGTTGACCATTGAAATTTTTTGCTAGGATCTGTTAAAGCGCCACCTACCTTGAAAACAAAGAACAGAACATGGCAATATAGAAATGAGCCCCTGATAGCAAAGATCAATATATAGTCCCTTCAATTATTCTCATTATTTTTCTAATAACTTTGACAAAACAAGCCATTATTGTGCTATTAATTATCACTATTCATTTTATGTCTAATGTGATCTGCATCTCGTTATTATCATGTATAATAAGGGGGAGTAGGAAATTATCAAGCACTACTTTCGTATGCCCTGGTCCCACATATCAAATAGTAGACTCAGGTCTTATAGAGATCAAATATAGACCTAAATGCAACTTTATGCCAATTATAGTCATCTATGATATTACCCTAATTAAGTGCAGGTGTTAAAACAAGCATGCATGCTTACCTATATACCATAGTGCCACCTATTGGCTCCCCTGGTCTTACCAGATTAGAGTACCATTCAGGGCATTTTGGTGCCACACAATAAGGGATGATTAAAACTAGTATTTCATTTTATATTGACTTCAAACTTTCAGAATCAAATTGTAAAGTAGGGATGCACATGTATAAATTTTAAATAACTACGCAAAAGAATTTTTTAACGCCAAAAAAAATCAAAAACTTTTTAAGAAATCATGAAAAAATGCTATTTTGTGCTGTTAAATGTTGTTTTGAGTCGATATTATAGGATAAAGAGTGCAAAATGATACTTTATTATGCAAATTATTTAAATTTGAATGTTACCTTCTGATTTCATGCATAATTTATGAAATATTAAAAATAGAGATCCCTCTAAGAGCAATATATTAGGATGTTACACAGAAAACAGAGAGTCTGAGAGCATGCATTTTGCCTAATTGATGAGCATGAAGTTCACAATGGACATTTTATACAGTTTTTTCTTATACATCTTCACATTGTAAACTCTCTCTGCTGTGTATATTTATTATATAAAATACACCTATTGACTTGTGCAGCATGTGGTCCAGGTGCCAATAGAGCATGCACTTCAATATAGAGGTTTATAGGGGTTGTTGGCATTGTCATACATTATATCAGGCAAAAAGGGACCTGATATGGATTAAACTACACTGGATCTATTTCCTATTTACATAAATTTACTAAATTAATTGACAAATCACTGCTCAAAAGATTCACAGTTGAAAGTTAAACTCCATGCTGTTTGCCTATTAGGCCTCGGACCACTATTACAATGTCCCATTGAAAACCATAGTAAATGCCTCACCTTCAAAAATTCATAGAAAATATTCGTATTGACCTAGGGTATTTTGAAAAATACTTATCAGATGGCAAAAATATTTATCTTTCTAAAAGCAGAGTATGAAGTTAGGTTGACCATTGAAATATTTTGCTAGGATCTGTTAAAGCGCCACCTACCTTGAAAACAAAGAACAGAACATGGCAATATAGAAATGAGCCCCTGATAGCAAAGATCAATATATAGTCCCTTCAATTATTCTCATTATTTTTCTAATAACTTTGACAAAACAAGCCATTATTGTGCTATTAATTATCACTATTCATTTTATGTCTAATGTGATCTGCATCTCGTTATTATCATGTATAATAAGGGGGAGTAGGAAATTATCAAGCACTACTTTCGTATGCCCTGGTCCCACATATCAAATAGTAGACTCAGGTCAAATAGTACAAACACACCTGATGACTCATAGTGTCCTCTGGTGGAGGTTGTATTTTTTTCAAACTTCCATAAAGTCCACCAGGGGAACACGCAAGCTTTTCTCGCTATCTGCTCTCCCGGCTTTTTAGCTGGTCCGTGAAAAAATGACGGGATTGGCGCGAGAGAGCAATGCATGAAGGGAAAGATGTTGCGTTTTAAACTTCCGCCCGCCTTGCTTCAAGATGGGAGGGAAATTTCAGACTGACATCATACATTGACAAGCTAATGTCAGTGCTATTTAGTGTTTGTTGTGTAATCTTCATATAAGTATATTGCAATCTACTTAATTTATGTCAACATTGCGGAGGCAAAACTGACAAAAACAACGATGGAAAGATGAAAGGCAGAGGCGACAATGCCCCAAACAAGCTGTCGCCGCTGTTCCCGGATGTACCGTGTGCAAAGAATTGGGTCAAATACGATCGCAGCGCTCTAAAAATGCAGCGTATATGGGAGAGTAGATAGGAAGAATTACCATGAAAGGTTCACCACATCCAACTTTATGACTGATTGCTGCTGACACCTCGTGGCCGAATTTGGTACTATTAACGATCTGAAAATGGTGTGAAATCGGTTGACGAATGACATTTCTGATGTTTACTGAAGAAGTTGTTGTAACTTTGTGAGTTTTACTTCATTTCCGATTTACTTCATTTAAGTGTCAGAATTTAGCCCCTGAGCTCTGCTCTCGTTATAGCGAGGTTAAATATTGTTTTGAACAAGACTTCAATGAAAAAAACGTAAAAACACGGAAATCAGCGCGAATTGGTTGACGGCCACTGTACTTTTGATCCCAGCATTTCATTAAGCATATTGAATTACCATGGTTATAAAATTTATTAATTTAGTATGTAGACTAGTCCAGACAAAAATTGGTTAGTCCTGCCAACCAACAAAATTTAGATAGCCTAGTCCCTTAGGGGTTAAGGCACAAGTATAAATTGTATAATGATCTTGATGAAAGTGGTGTGAGTGAAAGATGGTATGAAAGTATTACTGATGACAATTTGTGCAATGCTGTCACTGTGAAAGAATTAATTAATACACACGATGGAGGTTCTTTCTCTGTTTGTTTGATGGGTTTTTACATCACTTTCGGCACTGGCCTCAGATCGTGTGAAATTGAATCATGAATTCAAGCTCGGCACGGCCGGAGATCACTGGATCGAACCCACGACCTTTGGATCACCCCAGAGGAGCCTGCCAGCCATGTCTCTTTCCTATATAAGAACTAGGTGTATACATAGAGATTTGAAATGGCACATATAAATGTCAGATATCTAACCACCCACTATCTTAGCTTTTCAGACTCCCTATGCCTAGGCCAGTAATTGTATATAGTATACATGTTTATGCAATTTCTTGCAAAAGCGCTACATGTGTTATTATGGGCGATACTTCAACAATATTTTGTGTTTCATCTATTGCAAATAACGGCTTTACCCTCTTTAATACCCAATTTAATTATCTGCAAATGTGCATTATGAAGTTTGTATATTATTTCCTATTTCTCAAGTTACAGACAAGTTCAATTACCACAATTTACTTATTGAGAATGGCACTACAGATATATGAATCTATCATTGCCTGATATAGCAGCTTAGCCACAGGGAATCTGATAAGCTAGATAGTGCTGGAATTATGTGATCAATGCCCATCTCCATTCTGTTATATACAAATAAAGAGATAAAACCTGAAATCACCACCTTGTAACATTTGTCATTCATGCATAAAGCTCTTAATTTTACTTTCATGACCTTGAATTGTGGATATTTCTATCTTGTACCATCCAATCCTAAAATTCTATGTTTCAAAACTTACCCATCCTTACATTGATATTTTTTCCCAAATCTAAGATCTCTTGTATAAACTCAGAGAGGTCTGTGATCCAGATGATGGAAATATGGAAAGAATAGTGTCTTTCAGAATACGGTCCCTATGTTCAGTTGGGTGTGACAATAATAAGATAAGATAAGATATTTATTTTAATCGATTTGCTACATAAAAACATTAGCTGAAAGCTGTTTATTGATTGGTTGTTATATACAAATAATACAACTATATAAACATTATTTACATAAACCTCATGGTATAAAAGAACAATTGGGTCCATCCCAATCTTTGAACTTCTAAAATTGACATATGTAGTATTACTCTTTACATTATTTGATAACATATTCCACAAATGTGCCCCATAGTATCTAAATGAATTCCTGCCAAAGGTAACTTTTTTAAAACAGTGCTGCAGTAAAATACTCCCTTAGATTATGCATTGGCTCTTTAACATCAAACAATTCTTTCATAAATGGTGGATTCAAATCATTTAATGTTTTGAATACTTCAGTTATTATAACTTTAATTCTTCTAAAATGCATAGTGCCGATTTCTGCTTTATCTAACGGTACAATATAATCACTTTTAAAGTCATCTAAAAGAAATCTAAGTGCTCTTTGTTGTATCTTTTCCAATTTACGAGTGGGAAGTTAAAGCATGTAGAAAATGGACTATCTAATGTGAAACAGATTTTTTATATTTTGACATTTTCAAAGGCTCATAGGCATTACTATTTGCTGCAGCAGCACCCTCTAGCGGCTGATAGTAACTGTTTACAATATGGCTGTAGCCGTCGTCCTCCATGGTGTCGCTTGCTTGATCATCGTAGTCCTCGTTCACATTATTATCATCACTTTGAACTGTTCCCATCCAACGAATGTCTACACTTCCTTCATCAGTATCTTGTGTCATACTTGTTTTCATTCTATTTTTATTTATTCGAACACATGTATATACCAGTGCCACAACAATGACAAAAGCTACCAGACATGAGATGGGCAGAATGATAATAATCATCGACGCTCCATCTGTTGAATTTCCATGTCTTTTTTCGTCTTCAAGGCATACTAAACAATAAACAAAGGGAACATGACATGTCTTCGTTTGTTATACAAAAATTACAGCTGAATATCAAAGTCTACATTTTATCAAAACATTTTTAAACATCATTCATATACTTCATATTGATATTATTTAAAATCATACCGGACACATTTTCCAGGATTACTTCATCCGATGTAGACAAATAAGATGTGATATCTGATTGGCTTAGCGGTTCCTGGGTGGTAACCATGGCAACTGAAATAATATTCAACAAATGGATTACAGTATAGCATCACATAAACATCTTTCTTATCAATGGCCATTTTTATCTGCCATTTGTATTGTGAATAATAGCATGCCCATTTGTATTGTGAATAATAGCATGCCCATTTGTATTGTGAATAATAACATGCCCATTTGATCAAATTATAACATTCTGCCACTGGTAACATAGTCTTGGAAACCAAGAGACAATGACCAGCTAAAACATTTGCAAACCTTTTACGCATACCTGAATATATTTTGACAATATATATCATTATCAATGAAAAACATTTCACAAATTTATTTGAAAAATATTATATTTCATTTCATTCATATTGTATATGGGTTCCAATTAAATAGTTTAATATAGGAAGTATAAAAGCTAGTTAAATGACGAAAATAATAATTAAACTACAAATATTTTAAACAGGAAATGAATGCATTTGCCCAAAAGAAAATAATTTCAATAATTTTGACTTTTAGTTTTCCTTCTTGGATAATTAATGCCCATTAATATACCTTGTGACCTTCTTTTACAAATGTAGTTCAAATGTTGTTGACAGCTCCATGAGAACCAAATTCCAAACACATAGAATCGAACTAGGTGTACATATGCGCACTTGAGTGTATTGTCAGGCTGCCCAAGTGCCCAGTTGCTGTAGCTGAGAGGAACACCAGTATGTGTACCATCCTTCCAGGCCCAACCAGAGTCAGCATTCTGCTGGAGTCGCATCCAATACTCCCCAGAACGTGAAATGCTGATACTGTGCATAAATATTATAATTAAACAACACTGAGCAGAGAACATGTCTGACTAGATGAGGTACCTATCTTCTACCAGTACAGTCATTAAGTTGAAATCTCACCCATTGCGTCTAATCAGATACTATTAAGTCAGAGAATGGTTAGAACAAGTGTGTCAGCATATAGACATCTGTATTGTTTTACATACCCTCGCTGGAAGAGCGATTCACGTGTCGATTCTATCGAGAGCAGATCAGCCCCATTAGCCTTGCATATCTGTTCAGCTTCTGACATGGTGACCTTTGACTCTCCAAAATAATAGCAATATCCATTATACTCCTTCCACGCCTCGGGACACTTTGATTCTTTAAAGAGCAATGGGAATTCATATTCAAGTGATTTTATGCTTTTAGAATACTTTGAGTGCATCTCATTCAAGTTACAAATATACTTGTTTATAAACTTGGCAAAACCAGGATATAACCGGGTGCTTGACCCTATCAACCATTTTAAAACCTGTCTTGAACCACATTTTTATAAATTTATCAAGGTTGTTTCATAGATGATATGGTAACTTTAAGATGATATAAACTTTAGCGCATATTTCTTAAACTATAGCTACCTACGCCTAGTGCAGATAAAGTTGTAGGATACATCATGACAATCGTCTGTGCCAAGACTCCATCCGTCGCTGGACATCCTCAGAAGGGGACATACTGGAGATTTCAAAAGGATACCATTTCAAATATTACCTTTGTTTTGGTTTAAATTGCATCGTTTTTCAGACAAAATCACTTAAATTTTATGCTATATTTCCAAAAGTATGCCTTATTTGAATGGAGTCACATAACAATAGTATAGTACTTTGAATACTACAAATTACCGTCACGGTAATAGATTGCCATGGACTAAATTATAATGTGACTTTCGATATCAACTACACTGAAAGATGAACCAAACAATCATTATGCAAAAGGCAAATATACTACTCACACTTTGGTTGATGTTTGTTTTGTATCCAGTATATCTTCTCGGTGGTGAGGCACATTGCATCTCTGATGACAGACTCCAGATCATCTCTGATACTAGTTGGTGTTTCTCTGGTGCGGGCTAAGAGCTGCAGGTTGATGCTCTGGCAGTAGTTTCTTGCCTCATTCCAAGTCTTGTTCACCTCCACAAATGTATAACATCTGTCATCGCTGCATATTGTGTTGTTCTCATAGCCGATTGCTTAATGCAGTTTATTTTTCCAAAAGAAATATCGAAAATTAATTTCAATGATTATTTCAAAATTACATTAATGGATAATTATTTGAATGAAAATTTATCGTATGCCAAGTTTGGAAATAAGTTTGGTATGATCAAAATGTCAAAATTCAGTCTGTTCATAGCGCTTTTCAAAGTAGCGTTATCAGAACAGGTGTCTCGTGAAGAAATCAACTGTTTTCATCTCATTAGGGCCAATGACTGAGAAATCCCTGTCCCATAATGTCTTCATTTGAGTTATAAGAATCACAAGGTCCAATCTACCATTAGACCACAAAGTGGTAAGGAGGATTGTGAAATTGATTCTGTCATAAACTAGAAGCCAATGCAGTTCTAATGTAATCAAAATTCCTCTTAAACTTCAGTCATTGACCCAAAACTCTGAAACGATCTCCCTTATGTTATTAGGTCTATTGTCTTGGGAATGTTCAGAAGTGCACTTAAAATTATATGAAACACATAAAACATATTGACCCATATAAACAATGTTTATATATATCTATATATATCTATCTATATATATATATATATATATATATATATATATATATATATATATATATATATATATATATATATATTAATATATATATTAATATATATATATATATATATATATTAAGGCAAGAACATGTGAGTGCAGTGTTCAGGATGGCAGATCTCTCAAGATGGTTCTGGTGGAAGGATCTCAAGAGCCCAAAGGACGAGTGAGATCCTTCCACCAGAACCAACGAGAGAGATCTGTCAGCCTGAACACTGCACGAACCTATGTTCTTGACTTTATCTCATACTTAACTCCTACAGATAGGTATGAGATAAAGGTTTTGGTTTGATTTCCAATCTATTTATAAAGCAAAACTGTGTGGAAAATATTGCAGCATGTACGGACCTATGTTGTGTGTGTCAAACAATATAAACAATGCCATGCCCCCTTTTTAATGACGTCACACTCAATGACGTCATTGCAACATATTTTACTTTGTAATTGCTGCGCCCAATCGCCGTCATGGTCCCAAAGCTGTCAATATCCACAATTTTTTATGGAGATTGGGCACGTGACAGCTTTGGGGCGACTATTGACAGTCCCGGGACCGTCATGGAAATATCCCCTGGATAATGACTGACTTTTTACTGCCATGACATCTAGCAGATGACTATTGACGCCGATTGGGCAAGGGGTCCAAAAGCTGTCAATATCCATCAACTGGTCCCCTATCATTTGAATTTAAGAAAAGGATGGGGTACCAGTCTAATAATATGATCTTCAATTAAGCGGGAGGTGGAAAGAACAGCCCTTTAAATGAAAGAAACAAAGATTTTACTACGTTTTTGCAATATCTCGACTAATAATACACGTACAGAAATGATATGTATGATATGTATGATATCGTGAGAACAAGAGGAAAAAAATTGTGTGTATTACAAGCATGTCCAACTCCCAGGAAGCATGTGTCAACTGCTGTGCGGCCACAGCCTCAGAGGGGGTAAAACAGAATGGCTGAGGTAAAAGTCGATGGGATAGGAGAACTGTCTAATAGTATTTCCGATTTTATATCTGGATGGGGTACCAACAAATATCATTTCCGTCAATTTGAACTTTGAACCTGGATATTTCTTGACCTAATTGGATATTTGCCATGACGACTTTTGGACGTGACGGTGATTGGGCAAAACAGTAATGACGTCATTGGGAGGTGGGCATTGAGATCCTTCCACCAGAACCAACTCCCAATTGAGAGATATCTGTCATCCTGAAGACTGCACTCACATGTTCTTTTCTTAAGATCTGAACTCTTTACAATGTTAACACTGGTCTGGTATATAAACCATCTGCGGTAGATAGATATGAGATAAAGTCAAGAGCATGGGTTCATGCAGTGTTCAGTCTGACAGATCTCTTTTGTTGATTCTGGTGGAAGGATCTCACTCGTTATTTGGACCAAGGATGATTTGCAAAAGTAGTTCGGCACATGGGTGATCTGCGAAAGTAGTTCGGCAGAGGGGTGATCTGCAAAAGAATATCTCATAGGTGCAGAACACCCTCTTGAAGCACCAAGTATGAGATATATATATATATATATATATATATATATATATATATATATATATATATATATATATATATATATATATATATATATAATTATATATAATATATACATATATATTTGTATCAATATATTTGCTGAAATGTGTATTTGTGTGATGCATGCAATGAATTTGCACTGAACCTTTCTGGACAACGTTAACAGCTATAATAAAATCATCGATGCATGAGGCTAAGAGTGATGTTGCCGGAAATCATTCAATTGACCGTAATGGACGTCAAGCCACTAAGATGTGAGCTATACAGTTTTAAAATAAGATACAGTGGACAAATGATCCAAACTTGTACTGAAACCGTTGAATGGCAGTCAAATGCACAGCCCATTTTAAATCTTAAGAAAAATAATGATAGACCAGAACATAAAAGATTCATTATCCTTGCTTTTGTTATTTGAGCCTTAGTATCTTGTGAGTGACAACCAATCAAAGTTAATGAAGTCACCTGACCACATGTAGAATAAGAATTATGAAGGTCGACCTGATATGACCATTGATGCTGAAAGGGTCATAAAAACCATTCTAATCTTAACTTGAGGCTGCTTCAAAATATAAAGTTAGTACTTTAAAGGTATTTCAATGAGATCATGTAAGTCAACAGGTTTGAACGTTTAATATACCAATCATTTTTATTGCTCAGTCTGCAATAAACAATGGTGACAGAGGGATAAAAAATGGAAACCTAAAATACTGGTTTAAATTAAATTAACCAAGTGATCAATGTATATTTTATTTTTCCTTTCATAAGAATGTCAATGAAACCTAATTTTTTTAATTGAAAGATATAAAACATATTTACTGACTATGGCTGAAATGGGAGACAAGCATTTTATCTGAGATATCTACCTTTCCCGACCTTGTACCATGACGAAGTACAAACTGAGAAACTGGGATTCGAACCTCAGACCTTTAACTTGGGAGACAAATGTCACCAAATGAGCCACATCCGACTACGCCCCACTGTAGTTCAATATTTTGTGACAAATAGAAATTTCTTCCCCAAAAATGCTCAGGGCATTTAAAATATTTCGGTAACACCAACGTATCCATATAATATCTTTTTCTTTTTGCTATCTTATAAATTAATCAGTTGTAAACACGTTTTAATTTTCATGCAAGATCATTTAGCAAATATCATAATACTGTGGCAGCAATACTATGGAATGTCCTTATGATTTATGTCACAGATTTTAACAAATATTTGACGATAAATATTTTTCCAATGGTAAATGTTTTTCATGATATAGCAGGGAGTCTCTTTTTCTACTTACGTCTTTCACATGCAGAGGCATTCAATCCATCATTTCGGGATAGTCCTCTCCACACAGATGACCCATTGTCTCCAGCATCTATCATAGCAGCATCAGCGCCTCCTAGCGGATGGTTGCCGTACCAGTCCGTCCAGCTGTACTGTGACCCGTCCTGCCACGCCCACCCAGACCCTTCGGCTGCTTCACCATCAGAGGCGATGTCATTGATCAACCCTATCCAGAACTGTGTAATGTTTCTGTATTGAAAACAGACTAATCTGATAATCCTAGATAATATAAGATAGTCCTTATATTCTATCACAAACAATTCCAACAAACATCTGGTGTTGCCATTAACAGTAAACACTTATAATGTACCCAACCTTAATCTTATTATAAAATGTAAAAACAAATTCACGGTCTTCCCAGATATAATGGTTGTCATGAGGGCGGTGTCCATGAAGTGATAGTATGCGGGTACCCACGGTGGACAGTATGCCAATCAGCCCGACTGGATGGCAAAGATTTATCCGCCCCTGTATGTATGATTCAAAGAAACCCAATACTAGGCACTGCCTATCACAAAGCCAGCATGATATATAAGAAACAAAATTTTGCTACTGGGATAAAACAAATACCAGGAATAGGTGCACTAATTTTGTGCTACTTTTCCTGATATCCCTGCTACTATTATGTGGCGATGTTCACCCACATCCAGGGCCTGTTCAATTCCCCTGTGGAGTGTGCGAACGACCAGTTGCCAAAAATCACAGAGCCATGCAGTGTGATGAATGTGACACATACGTACACATTAAATGTGATGGGCTCACAAATAAAGATTATGAGTTATTCAATAAACAAAGATGTCTGTCATGGGAGTGCTGGAAATGTCGCCTCACTAATATTTCTGATGCTTTCTTTAAAAATGAACTTGAAACAAGTAACCTCTTCGAAACACTATGTGATGAAAGTATCACAAGTGAAAGAACAGAAGATCCATCTGTAGGGAAAACCTACAACACAAGTCCAAAGCAAGGTAGAAAAAAGCAAAAAATTCAAAAGCTTAAGATTATGACAGTGAACTGTAGAGGCCTAAACTCAACCAAAAAACAATTAGAGCTACATGAACTAATAAATGAGCATAATTACCCTGATATATTATGCATTACCAAATCCCACATTGACCACACTATTGCAGACAGTGCAATTCACCCTGACTATGATATAGGGAGAGAAGACAGATGCAAGGGTGGTGGTGGGGTACTGATTGGTATCCATAAAAGGTGGCTGTCAGACCCAAAGGAGGAGAGCCTAAAAACTAACTGTGAACTTGTATGAAGAAAACTTAACATAACTGGAACAAAACCACTGTTCATAGGATGTTAATATAGGCCAACAGACAGAAATATATCTAACGTCCATGAATTAAATACATCTCTTGGAAAGATTCCTCAATCTGACACAAACATCCCTAATATATTACTAACAGGGGATTTCAATGTACCAGATATCACATGGGAGAATATGTCTTATAAGCCGAGCCCTGCATATGGGATCGACCTAAATACTGCAAACCCTAGCCTAGTAAATAAAGTATCTGTCCATCCATGAATGAGTGACCATGATGTGGTGAGAACAGAAATAAATGCAAAAGCCACACTGGCAAAGAAAAAGCCAAGAAATGTATTGCTGTACAAAAAAGGAGACATGAATGCAATAAAACAAGACATGCATGTCTTTTTTGAAGATGAAATTAAGGATTCAAGTCTCCCAGTTGAAACCCTGAGTTCACAGCTAAGCTTATGGAGTCTATCAATAAACACATTCCTGTTAAGAAAATAACTGGTAGATGGGATGTGCCATGGATGACAAAGGAAATTAACAGACAAATTAGAAGAAAACAAAGATTATACAACAAATCTGAAAGAACTAAAAAGGATTCTGACCGTAGAAAATTCAGAAACCTTAGGAAACACATAAAACATAAGTTGAAAGAATCCCACAATGAATATGTTCTTGGGCTGCTCGATTTACCTGACATTGAATTTAGTAGACCATCAATCGGAAAAAGGTTCTGGAACTATATTAGATCCAGGCGCAAAGATACTGTTGGTGTACCAACACTAACAGAATTTGGCATTGAAGTGAAAGACAGTAAAAGCAAGGCAGAAGTTCTTTCACGTCAGTACAAATCTGTTTTCTCTACTGAAAACATGGAAAATATTCATGACAAAGGTGATCCAAATTCTCCACAAATAGAACCAATTACCATCACAATTGCTGGTGTAGAAAAACTTCTCTCTAACCTAAACTGCAAAAAAGCCAATGGCCCTGATCAGATACCCACAAGAGTTTTGAAAGAATGTTCACAGGAAATAGCTCCAATCCTCCAAAAAATATTCCAAGAATCACTTGATAAGGAGAAGTTCCAAAAGCATGGTGTACAGCAAATATAGTTGCAGTCTTTAAAAAAGGAGACAAAAGCTGTGCCGCAAACTACAGGCCAGTTTCTTTGACATCTGTCCCCTGTAAGATCTTGGAGCATATAATTGTCAGACACATGTTGAATCACTGTGAACTTTACAATTTGCTGGTAAATTTTCAGCATGGATTCAGGACAGGCCACTCATGTGAAACTCAGTTAATCACAACCTTACAGGATATACTCAAGGCTAGAAATGATGGACAAAATATTGACATGCTCATTCTCAATTTTAGTAAAGCCTTTGACACAGTCTGCCAGGAGCGGCTGAATCGCAAGCTTGAGCATTATGGAATCTCAGGGCAGGTTGGCTCATGGATAAAAAACTGGCTTACGAACCGTTAACAGAGGGTAGTTATTGACGGTGATGAATCTGACCCTGTCCATGTTAAATCTGGTGTGCTTCAGGGTACAGTACTTGGACCAATACTATACCTACTCTACATTAATGACATTGGAGAGAAGCTTTAACATTCAAACATAAGGCTCTTTGCTGATGACAGCCTTCTATATAGAATAGTTGAAGGTGATGACGATGCAGCAAAACTGCGGTTGGCGACTGGAGGAATGGTCAAATGAGTGGCAAATGGACTTCAATGCTCAGAAATGCTACACCCTGAGCAGCAAGAAACAAAATCAAGCTATTGACACAAGAAAATATACATTAAATGGTCACATCTTGCAACATGTTGAACATCATCCCTATCTTGGTGTCGAACTCCAAACTGACATGAAATGGGATGAGCATATTAACAACATTGTCTGCAAAGCAAATCAAGTACAGGGATTTGTAAGAAGGAATTTCAACATGTGCCCAGGAAATATCAAAGAGGCTGCCTACACTGCACTTGTGTGCCCTCACTTAGAATATGCATCAAATGTATGGGACCCTTACCTCAAGAAAGACATAGACCGCATAGACTCAGTTCAAAGACCAGCTGCTAGATTTGTGGCTGGCAACTGGAAGAGAGAACCAGGCACGGTAACAAAAATCCTGGAAGACTGAAAATGAGATTTACTGGCAGGAAGAAGAAGGACCCAGAGGCTGATTTTATTATACAAGGCAATAAATGATGAAATAGCTTTGAAACATCCCGAACATGTCAAAATGAAATGAGCTCCTACACGGAAAAATCTTGGAAATTGCTATATCGAAATGGCGACAAGCTGCAACCCTTATAAATATAGCTATTTTCCAAGGACAGTGACTGACTGGAATAATATTCCCCCTAAATTAACTACATTGGAACCAGGTAGCTCGGCATCTTTCAGAAACTCCCTAGCCAGAGTATAAAGGTATGTACCAGCTGCGCCCCTTAGTGCACCTTGCTCTCTCGGCGGGATGCCAATTGGTTTTGCCGAGTAATCTTATAGATGTAGATAGATATAGATGTAGATGGAGTTAGCTGTTCACACAGGGTGTGTGTGTTTAAAGGTTTAATGACGAGACCGACTTGTAGCAAATATAGTGCTGCTTCAATAAGTCGTCAACTGGCTGTTTAACTAGTTCATAGAAGTTGGTAAGCTTCTCAGAATGATTCACCAGTTACATTTATATTATCATTTAGATGAATATCTATATTATCATTTATATGAATATTTATATTTTCATTTATATAAATATTGAAAATCAACATAATATATCCTCCACTAGAATCTGTCAAAAGTTGACCTCTTTCAGTATGTTGAGCTTGAAAAGTACATCATTATCAATTAAATGTATTTGATTATTTCGGTATAAAATAATCTTAACAAAGTTGGAATCTAATTTGGATGAATAGATCTGATTTCTGTAGTTGATATGTTGTCCACATCACCCATTTGTTCAAAAGTGTTCCTTCAACATGTAATATTATTTTATTTGTTTAATTAAATAGTCAGGGTTTTTAAAATCATTTCAAAATACAACAATATAATATTGATGGGATCCTTAAAATGCTAAATATCAGGTCACTGGGACCCAATGCCCTTCTCTTTTCGAAGACTGAGGATCTTTCATTTTCAAAGAAATGATGACACAAACCACGGCCTCTGATGACCTGTTATGGAGCACTGCTTGTAAACAACTCAGAAACAGAGATCTGCTTTTCTCGACCATGCAGCATGACTGCAAGCTTGTGCAAGCTGGGATTCGAACCTTTAGTATTAGGATGGATGTCCTACCAACTGAGCCACCCCCTTCCACTCTCCAACACTAGGAAAAACTTATTATTATCATATTATACTAAACACTTAAATCATTCATGAAACTTGACTTTCAGACACATTTTCTTTACATAACACAAATGTTTACACCCTAAACAGTGCTTGTTAACAAGTTTCTGTGGCATTTGAAAGTTGATCAGTTGTCTGCTGAAACCTACACCAGCAATTGAATACTTTGTCTACAGGTTTTTGTTGAGCTGGTCTGTGAACTCGTGTAAACACCTAATGAGTTACCAGTTGGGCACCTGTCCAGCTTGGGAAACAGGGTGGAGATGTTTTGTACAATTTATTGCCAGGAGTATACTTCAGAACAACATAAGATTATTTTAATATTATTTGAATCAATGAAATAACTGTCATGGTTGTGACAAATATTTTATGGTTGTGACAAATATCTTGTGGTTGTGCAAGATATATCATTTATGGGAAAAGTGTACTATTTATTTGATAAATATCTTATGCATGTGAAAAGCTTTCTGTCAAAAAGGAAAAACAAGACTCAAAGGCTGCATGGAATCCCCCTTAACTTAAAGGCCGAGATATGGAAAAAATGACATTAAACCCTTTGATCACTGGTTTGGCCTTAAATCACAAGGACTTTGAATGGCACAACTGTGAATGCTGATAATTGGTATCAGTGAAATTTATGATTTGACCCTCTTTGATGAAATCTTGGGTTTTTCACACCACTGAACAGGAAGCCATCAAGGCTGCATGGATTCCCCCCTTAAAGGCTGGGCTGTATAGAATTGATTCTTTTTTGGTTTACTTTTTTACATATATAATATAAAAAATAATAATTTTGTATAAAACACAAAGATGAAATCTTAATAATGGGTTTCTATTTGAGAGAAATGCACACCAGAACATATAGAATTGAATTATTTTTTTGCAAATGTAGAAAATATTAAGAATAATGACTTTATATAGAAGACAAAGATGAAATCTTCATATTGGGGTTCTATTAAATGATATACATTCTGCAAAATCTTCTTAGACATTTGTACTCATAAATTCCATCTGCTCTTGATAATTTGACCACCAAAAGAAAGCCAAGAAAAGGCACTATCATCATGAAGAGTGTTATCTTCCAATTCATTCTCTAAATAATGAATAAAATGGCGGAAGATGTGTTACTCCAATTTTGACAACTACTTAAAAAACACCTACTGTGACGGAGCCCCCTGAGACAGTTAAAAGGTCAAGGTCACACAACACATTTCTTGTACAGTGCGGGCAGTACTTGGTGGTCACCAAAAATCGTAATTCTCAGAGCAGATGTTCTTTTGTGGATTTCAGACAGATAGCCTATATGTATGTCAATTTTAAGATCATATATTGTTTTCAGATACCTTAAACCACCGTAAAATCGCCTGGAACCTTCCAGGTTTCATGAATGCTTTAACTTAATTTCAAATAGATACTGGTTTATGAAGGGACTACTGAAAATCATTGCAAATTTAGGATTATGTGCGTCAATGGCCTGGAAAAACATCCATAAGTGAAGTGAACATAAATGTAATAAAATATGTTATTTGTATTCTTTATGTTACATATTTCAATTATACTATTTAAGAATATTCCTATTTTATGCAATGGTAACAAAAAATAGAACCTTTACTGAGAAGCAAGCAAAGAAGAATGTTTCAAGTTCATGGCGGATTTTCATTTTCAAGTGACAATGTATACTGAGTACACTGAGTACAGTACTCTTCATATCCTGTTAAAAGTCTGATTTATGATACAATGTATGTGTTTAATGATACAACAGTACAAGTATATCTTGCTATATGGATTCTGCTGATCAGCAAACATGATATTTGGTATTTAAGTAATGATATCACTGAAAATACTATTAATAATAAATGAACAACTTCACCCTTTCATGTTCCATAGAAAGTCTTGTTCTTGTTGATCAGTGACCACTGCCAGGTGTCCACCTTTCCTACTACAATCAAAAGAGGCATCTAACCAGTTCACCTTGTTTCCATAATAGTTTAGGATATAGCAACTGTCTTTATAATAGGAGTAGCCACATGGACATAAGATACCTGGAAATAATATAAAACAGCACTTATATATAGCAAATAATGAAAATCCGTTTGAATAGAGATTTGAATCTGTTTATATAGTGATCTGTAAATCAATCAGTTACGGCCGATCCTACACGCACCCATCATTGGTGACAAGGACTGACATGATAGATATGTCCTGTTTTAGAGACACAGGCCTCAATTTATTTAAGAGAAAATATTACGTGAAATCAATTCCAACAAAGGACCGAACCCATGACCTTTGGATTATCACAGAGGAAATGGTACAGATATACTTATGCTCTGGGAAACTGTGCCACAGCCCTTGGCTCTATATCCGTACTTCAAGTCGTTAGTGTCCTGATGACATATAAAACCCAACTTCTCTACACCTTTTCTTAGAGTATTTGCAGAATAACCACCCACCTACCATTTGCATTGTCTGCTGATATTTTGGTGAGCGTGTATGACTGGACATAATTGGAGTTCTTAATTTGGATGTTGCGAAAGGGAGAGGGAGTGATGGCAGAGGGAGTGACGACAGAGGGAGGGAGGGCAGAGGGAGAGATGACAGAGGGAGTGACGACAGAGGGAGTGACGGCAGAGGGGGTGAGGGCAGAGGGGGTGAGGGCAGAGGGAGTGAGGGCAGAGGGAGTGGCAGCAGACGAAGTCACAGCAGACGAAGTCACAGCAGAGGGAGTGACGACAGAGGGGGTGAGGGCAGAGGGGGTGAGGGCAGAGGGGGTGAGGGCAGAGGGAGAGATGACAGAGGGAGTGACGACAGAGGGGGTGAGGGCAGAGGGGGTGAGGGCAGAGGGGGTGATGACAGAGGGGGTGATGACAGAGGGAGTGACGACAGAGGGAGTGACGGCAGAGGGGGTGAGGGCAGAGGGGGTGAGGGCAGAGGGGGTGACGGCAGAGGGAGTGACGACAGAGGGGGTGACGGCAGAGGGAGTGATGGCAGAGGGGGTGATGACAGAGGGGGTGATGACAGAGGGAGTGATGACAGAGGGAGTGACGACAGAGGGAGTGACGGCAGAGGGAGTGATGACAGAGGGAGTGATGACAGAGGGAGTGACGACAGAGGGAGTGACGGCAGAGGGAGAGATGACAGAGGGAGTGACGACAGAGGGAGTGATGACAGAGGGAGTGATGACAGAGGGAGTGACGACAGAGGTATATATTGAATAACACCTCACTGACGTTAAGCAATTATTCAGTTATTCATGATTCTTCAGTACAAACCAATGCCTGGAAAGATGACTTTCCAATAGGAAATTGTGATTTTATCTTTTTCTAAAATGAAAACAAATACTCACTCATTATGAAGTTACAGTTTGTCAAAATACACCACACGATCAGAAACATCCGCACTGACATTTTATATGAGATTATAGTAGACTTGTGTCATGCGTATAAAGCAACGTTCAAATACTCGGAATCAAATACTTCATCTGAAAGTTGTTACCAAAACTGTGTGAGTTCCAGAGAACACGCCCACTCCTTCCTGTGTTTTTAACATCCAATAGGCACTGAGTCAGGATATATTTTACATACATATATAAAAAGCATGAGTGTGATGCCCTCTGGTGGAATTTGTTGACGGTAAACTAGCTTCCACTTCAGTTATATTTCAGTTTATATGATGGATTGCGCAATATGCAAATTATGAATAGGACTTATTTATTGTGAGAAGAATATTGTCTACAATATACAAACATTTCTGTATTACAGTTCCGTATTGCAACCAACGCTTATTTGACCTAATTACTGAACCGACCGTGGGACCAATATGGGTAACACGTAGACATTGCTTTGACAGCTCCACGATGGAAGGAAACAGTTAAAATAGTGAGAAAGAACTGCACAAGTGAGAGATAGCTGCAGCGAGACATAGTTACAACAGTAAGAGATGGCTGTGCATGAGAGAAAGAACTGCACAAGTGTTAAACAGCTGCAGAAGTGAGAGACAACTACAACAGTGATAGACAGCTGAATAAGTGAGAGACAGCTGCATAATTGAGAGACAGCTGCATAATTGAGAGACAGCAGCATAAGTGAGAGACAGCTGCATAAGTGAGAGACAGCTACATGATTGAGAGACAGCTGCATAAGTGAGATATTGCATCCTTTCCCAGACGAAGGCACTTGAAATGGAAATTGAAGTCGAACTAAGCGAGGGGCAGACTATAAATCAATCAGGGAGGGAAACCAATAAGTGAGGGAAATCAATCAGGGAGGGGATCAATCAGGGAGGGAAATCAATCAGTGAGGGAAATCAATCAGGGAGGGAAATCAATCAGGGAGGGGATCAATCAGGGAGGGAAACCAATCAGGGAGGGAAATCAATCAGGGAGGGGATCAATCAGGGAGGGAAATCAATCAGGGAGGGAAACCAATCAGGGAGGGAAACCAATCAGGGAGGGGGATCAATCAGGGAGGGGATCAATCAGGGAGGGAAATCAATCAGGGAGGGAAATCAATCAGGGAGGGAAATCAATCAGAGAAGGAAACCAATCAGGGAGGGGATCAATCAGGGAGGGAAATCAATCAGGGAGGGAAATCAATAAGTGAGGGAAATCAATCAGGGAGGGGATCAATCAGGGAGGGAAATCAATCAGGGAGGGAAATCAATAAGTGAGGGAAATCAATAAGGGAGGGGATCAATCAGGGAGGGAAACCAATCAGGGAGGAAAATCAATCAGGGAGGAAAATCAATCAGGGAGGGAAATCAATAAGTGAGGGAAATCAATCAGGGACGGGATCAATCAGGGAGGGAAATCAATCAGGGAGGGAAATCAATCAGGGAGGGAAATCAATCAGGGAGGGAAATCAATCAGGGAGGGAAATCAATCAGAGAGGGAAATCAATCAGGGAGGGAAATCAATCAGAGAGGGAAATCAATCAGGGAGGGAAATCAATCAAAGAGGGAAATCAATCAGGGAGGAAAATCAATCAGGGAGGGAAATCAATCAGGGAGGGAAATCAATCAGGGAGGGAAATCAATAAGTGAGGGAAATCAATAAGTGAGGGAAATCAATAAGTGAGGGAAATCAATAAGTGAGGGAAATCAATAAGTGAGGGAAATCAATCAGGGACGGGATCAATCAGGGAGGGAAATCAATCAGGGAGGGAAATCAATCAGGGAGGGAAATCAATAAGTGAGGGAAATCAATCAGGGAGGGGATCAATCAGGGAGGGAAATCAATCAGGGAGGGAAATCAATCAGGGAGGGAAATCAATCAGGGAGGGAAATCAATCAAAGAGGGAAACCAATCAGGGAGGGAAACCAATCAGGGAGGAAAATCAATCAGGGAGGAAAATCCATCAGAGAGGGAAATCAATCAGGGAGGGAAATCAATCAGGGAGGAAAATCAATCAGGGAGGAAAATCAATCAGAGAGGGAAATCAATCAGGGAGGGAAATCAATAAGTGAGGGAAATCAATCAGGGTGGGAAATCAATCAGGGTGGGAAATTAATCAGGGAGGGAAATCAATCAGGGAGGGAAATCAATCAGGGAGGGAAATCAATCAGGGAGGGAAATCAATCAGGGAGGGAAATCAATCAGGGAGATAAATCAATCAGGGAGGGAAATCAATCAGGGAGGGGATCAATCAGGGAGGGAAATCAATCAGGGAGGGAAATTAATAAGGGAGGGAAATCAATCAGGGAGGGAAATCAATCAGGGTGGGAAATTAATCAGGGAGGGGATCAATCAGGGAGGGAAATCAATCAGGGAGGGAAATCAATCTTTCCTTTATGACTTGACATGTGAAACTGACATGCAAATGTGTTTTTGTTGCATTGTGCATGGGCATGTGCAAGAATTGGCCAACTACAAAGCTGAAAGTTATTAAACCATAAAGTCCTGATCCACACTTTTACTCATTTATCTAAACAAATATAAGTACTATCTCGAAAGATAATGAAAATTGCTTAATTATAGAACCATAGAAGAGATATTGAGTATATAAACGTAAGTATACCGGATTGTATTAGTCACATTGAGCTAAGGAAATAGTCACATTGAGCTAAGGAATTAGTCACATTGAGATAAGGAATTAGTCACATTGAGGTAAGGAATTAGTCACATTGAGGTAAGAAATTAAACACATTGAAGTAAGGAATTAGTCACATTGAAGTAAGGAATTAGTCACATTGAGGTAAGGAATTAGTCACATTGAGGTCAGGAATTAGTCACATTAAGCTTAGGAATTAGTCACACTGAGATAAGGAATTAGTCACATTGAGGTAAGGAATTAGTCACATTGAGGTAAGGAATTAGTCACATTGAGGTAAGGAATTAGTCACATTGAGGTTAGGATTTAGTCACATTGAGGTAAGGAATTAGTCACACTGAGATAAGGAATTAGTCAGATTGAGCTAAGGAATTAGTCACATTGAGGTTAGGATTTAGTCACATTGAGGTAAGGAATTAGTCACACTGAGATAAGGAATTAGTCACATTGAGGTAAGGAATTAGTCACATTGAGGTAAGAAATTAGTCACATTGAGCTAAGGAATTGAACACATTGAGGTAAGAAATTAGTCACATTGAGGTAAGAAATTAGTCACATTGAGGTAAGGAATTAGTCACATTGAGGTAAGGAATTAGTCACATTGAGGTAAGAAATTAGTCACATTGAGCTAAGGAATTGAACACATTGAGGTAAGAAATTAGTCACATTGAGATAAGGAATTAGTCACATTGAGGTCAGGAATTAGTCAAATTGAGGTAAGGAATTAGTCACATCGAGGTAAGGAATTAGTCACATTGAGCTGAGGAATTAGTCACATTGAGCTAAGGAATTAGCCACATTGGATCTAAGGAATTAGTCAAATTGGGGTAAGGAATTAGTCAAATGGAGGTAAAAAATTAGTCACATTGAGGTAAGGAATTAGTCACATTAAGCTTAGGAATTAGTCACATCAAGAATAGAAATTAGTCACATTGAGCTAAGGAATTAGTCACATTGAGGTAAGGAATTAGTCACATTGAGGTAAGGAATTAGTCACATTGAGGTAAGGAATTAGTCACATTGAGGTAAGGAATTAGTCACATTGAGGTAAGGAATTAGTCACATCGAGGTAATAAATTAGTCACATCGAGCTAAGGAATTAGTCACATTGAGGTAAGAAATTAGTCACATTGAGGTAAGGAATTAGTCACATCAAGAAAAGAAATTAGTCACATTGAGGTAAGAAATTAGTCACATTGAGGTTAGGAATTAGTCACATTGAGCTAAGGAATTAGTCACATTGAGCTAAGAAATTAGTTATATTAAGGTAAGGAATTAGTCACATTGAGGTTAGGAATTAGTCACATTGAGCTAAGGAATTAGTCACATTGAGGTAAGAAATTAGTTATATTAAGGTAAGAAATTAGTCACATTGAGCTAAGGAATTAGTCAAATTGAGGTAAGGAATTAAACACATTGAGGTAAGAAATTAGTCACATTGAGGTAAGAAATTAGTCACATTGAGGTAAGGAATTAGTCACATTGAGCTACGGAATAAGTCACATTGAGGTAAGAAATTAGTCACATTGAGGTTAGGAATTAATCACATTGAGCTAAGGAATTAGTCACATTGAGGTAAGAAATTAGTTATATTAAGGTAAGAAATTAGTCACATTGAGCTAAGGAATTAGTCAAATTGAGGTAAGGAATTAGTCACATTGAACTAAGGAATTAGTCACATTAAGGTAAGGAATTAGCCACATTGAGCTAAGGAAATCGTCAGGTTGAGGTAAGGAATTAGTCACATTGAGGTAAGAAATTAATTAAATTGAGCTAAGGAATTAGTCACATTGAGGTAAGAAATTAGTTATATTAAGGTAAGGAATTAGTCACATTGAGCTAAGGAATTAGTCACATCGAGGTAAGAAATTAGTCACATTGAGGTAAGGAATTAGTCACATTGAGCTTAGGAATTAGTCACATTGAGGTAAGAAATTAGTTGTATTAAGGTAAGGAATTAGTCACACTGAGATAAGGAATTAGCCACATTGAGCTAAGGAAATCGTCACATTTTGCTAAGGAATTAGTCACATTGAGATAAGGAATTAGTCACATTGAGCTAAGGAATTAGTCATATTGAGCTAAGGAATTAGTCACATTGAGGTAAGGAATTAGTCATATTGAGCTAAGGAATTTGTCACATTGAGGTAAGGAATTAGTCACTTTGAGCTAAGGAATTAGTCACATTGAGCTAAGGAATTAGTCACATTGAGGTAAGGAATTAGTCACATTGAGGTAAGGAATTAGTCACATTGAGGTAAGAAATTAGTCACATTGAGCTAAGGAATTTGTCACATTGAGGTAAGGAATTAGTCACTTTGAGCTAAGGAATTAGTCACATTGAGGTAAGGAATTAGTCATATTGAGGTAAGGAATTAGTCACATTGAGGTAAGAAATTAGTCACATTGAGGTCAGGAATTAGTCACATTGAGGTCAGGAATTAGTCACATTTTGCTAAGGAATTAGTCACATTGAGCTAAGGAATTAAACACATTGAGGTAAGGAATTAGTCACATTGAGGTAAGAAATTAGTCACATTGAGGTTAGGAATTAGTCACATTGAGCTTAGGAAATAGTCACATTGAGGTCAGGAATTAGTCACATTGAGGTCAGGAATTAGTCACATTGAGGTAAGGAATTAGTCATATTGAGCTAAGGAATTTGTCACATTGAGGTAAGGAATTAGTCACTTTGAGCTAAGGAATTAGTCACATTGAGCTAAGGAATTAAACACATTGAGGTAAGGAATAAGCCACATTGAGCTAAGGAATTAGTCACATTGAGCTAAGGAATTAAACACATTGAGATAAGGAATTTGTCACATTGAGGTAAGGAATTAGTCACATTGAGGCCAGGCATTAGTCACATTTTGCTAAGGAATTAGTCACATTGAGCTAAGGAATTAAACACATTGAGGTAAGGAATTAGTCACATTGAGGTAAGGAATTAGCCACATTGAGGTAAGGAATTAAACACATTGAGGTAAGAAATTAGTCACATTGAGGTAAGGAATTAGTCAAATTGGGGTAAGGAATTAGTCACATTGAGGTAAGGAATTAGTCAAATTGGGGTAAGGAATTAGTCACATTGAGCTAAGGAATTAGTCACATTGAGGTAAGGAATTAGTCACATTGAGGTAAGAAATTAGTCACATTGAGCCAATGAGTTAGTCACATTGTGATATGGAATTAGTCACAAACAATTAATCGTATTGAGCGAAATTTGTCATATTTCGACCACTATTAGCTTGTTCACTATCAGCAAAGTAGGAAGAACCCAGTGTAAATGGTCTCAAAAAACCTTTCAGTTAACCAACTCACAACAAGAATAGTCCATTTTTCAATAGCAAAAATCAATGACCAAATATAACAAGACATGATTGCAATTCACAGCAATCACACTGCAGGGCCGTCTCTCCAGGCTACGGCCTTCTTGCAATTTAATATTGTGTGGTGAAACTGAAATCTTACTACGTCTTTTATTTACGATTGCGTGCATATATTAAGCCTGGATTTTTGTAGCGTAGTGTTCTCGCCTCAGGGAAGTGTGCAGGCTTTCTATATTCATTTTTATTGCTTCGCATGTCTATTTTTTAATGTTTTACCTTCAGCTACGCAAAACTGTCATCTTCCAACCGGCCGCCGTCTTGTTTGGACTCTCGTAGGAGAGTTGGTTTTTGGGGTCGATTCGACCTGCAGGTTGAATTTCAACTCCCACTGTTTATTTTCTCGACTTGTTTCGACTCGTTGTGTCTATTTCCACCCCCTACGCCCAGTTTTCATATAAATACCCTCAAACCGCGATATTCGAGGTCAGTTCATATTCCTAAGTTGACAATAAAGATGTTCAGCCATTTCCACTCCTCTGCAATCATCGGCATTCTTCGGCTCCAACTTATACTTCTGACCTCGGCGAATCTCATCGAATCATCCTGAATCGACCTGAATTATCACGATTCATCTCCTGTCTTAAGGTATATATTTGACCTGAACGTTGCCCAAATGAACAATTTATATAGCTTTTTATCTTCTAAATTGCTATAAATAGCCTTTTGGCACAAGATTCTTGTTTGGCCTTTTGGCATGATGATCAGAGATGACCTTGTGTTAATATATGTTAATATATGACCTTTTGGTATGACATTTAAGTTGGATTATTTGTTTTGATAGATGCCCTTTTGGAATTAATTCTACTATTTTATTTTTATCACACTGTGACCACCTGCTACTTTGTGGGGGAATCAGTGTGATTCACATTACTTTATTCTGAACACGACCAATGTACAAATGTTATTGTTACCATGTTACCATGTTGTGTTTGTTATAATAACTATATGCTGGTTATGCTGAAAACATAAGACTGATCTTGATTATTCCCTGCAAATAGCAAATATCATTTAGTTACAGAGCACAAATTGATTGCCTTGAACCTAACTTCAGCCAGAACCCACATAAATATTAGTGATAGGCAGAGAATCACTTCAATTGCATAGATTTCATTCATTCATTCAATTCAACTGCAAAATCTATCTCAATTACCATATATCTTTCCCTTTAAAAAACACATTGAATCAAAACAGAGGTAAACATATATAGCAGGTAATATGCACAGAAAAACAAGATGATTCACATCAGATGACATGTGGCCAGGCTGTCTGGATAAGTAGAGCATAATACACCCAGCTAACAACACAAAATACTATACCAACCAGAGACTAGAGACTATTCCAGACAACATGGTAAGTGAATATTACATGGTGTATTTCGCGGGACATATTGCCATCATAAAACGTATCATATTGAATTAAAGCCTAATTATGACATAAATAATGTGGAACAACAAGATTACTTCAATCCCATTTGGTAGTTCAAGAGTGGCGCCCCTATTAAAACTTGCTGACATTAGACACAGTTATTCTTACCTGTAAGGCAGCTTTTAGATAAGATGAAATAGATAAAACCATATTGACATTAAACTATTCAATTGCAAACCAGGTTTAACATATTGGTCAACTTAATATTATACATTAGGGCAATTAACTACTGAGAAAAGCAAAGGGAACAAGTGTGGATTCAGGAAGTAAAATATAATCAAGCTCAGCTTAAAATGGTTCAGTGCACCAGTCTGTGAACAGTGAATTATATTAAGGCAAGAACATGTGAGTGCAGTGTTCAGGGAGACAGATCTCTCGAGTTGGTTCTGGTGGAAGGATCTCAAGAGTCCAAAGGACGAGTGAGATCCTTCCACCAGAACCAACGAGAGAGATCTGTCTCCCTGAACACTGCACGAACTCATGTTCTTGTCTTTATCTCATACTTATCCACTGCAGATAGATGGGGTTTGCAATCAACTTTATCCTCAAAGCAAAGCAGTGAAAACATGGTAATAAGTACAGAACTATGTTGTGTGTGGCTCATTTAAGTTCTCAGCTCATTTACATAATGTAATCAATTTTATATTACTACATGCAGTGAACTAGGCCACCTATAAAGCACTATATGAAATGGGTGTAATTCTGTTTCAACTGCGTGAACAGTCATCAGTTTCGAGATTCCCACAAAAGGTTGCAGTCTCTGTCAACAGGGGTCCCACCTGTCTGTGTTTCAAGGTCCCCATGACCCAAATCTGAAATGTCGTCTGCTCCAGGTCAAAACAAACCTGGACAGTCATCATGTTCATTTCAGAGAAATCAACACATGATTTGTTGAAGAACTGGCCTAAGACATGATTACATTTACTTTATAATTGACAAATATTATGACATTTGTGCATAAACATATTTAATTAAACATTTTATTCATTTCAAAAGTATGTAAATATGAAAAGAATCTTTAAAAAAGATAAAAGGAAAGTAGTTCGGCAGAGGGGTGATCTGTGAAAGTAGTTCGGCAGAGGGGTGATCTGCAAAAAATATCTCATAGGTGCAGAACACTCTCTTGAGGCACCAAGTATGAGATAAATGGTTAAAATGCCCTAATCTAATGATAATAATAATTATTATTATTATTAAAAATGATAATAATTATTAAAATATAATCTAGCTCAGCTTAAAATGGTTCAGTGCACTAGTCTGTGAACAGTGAATTATATATGGTTAAAATGCCCTAATCTAATGATAATAATAATTTTTATTATTATTAAAATAATAATAATTATTAAAATATAATCATGCTCAGCTTAAAATGGTTCAGTGCACCAGTCTGTGAATAGTGAATTATATATGGTTAAAATGCCCTAATCTAATGATAATAATAATTATTATTATTATTAAAAATAATAATAATTATTAAAACATAATCTAGCTCAGCTTAAAATGGTTCAGTGCACCAGTCTGTGAACAGTGAATGATTTATGGTTAAAATGCCCTAATCTAATAATAATGATAATAATAATAATTATTATTATTATTAACAAAATTATGAATAGAAATGAGAATTTCACCTTCATATATCAACTATAGCATCTGAATATTCAAGAAAATAACACCATCATAAGTTACATATATGAAATATGATCACCTGAAAGTGACTTTTTAAAAAATTGTTGCTCAATTTTAACACAGCAATGCAAAATTACCCTCAAACGTTATAGATTTATCATATACAAAATACACTATCATTAACAAGACACTGTTACTCACTCAACTGTAATGAAATATGTATGATTTTGTTATGATTTTAAAACGTAATATAACAGAACCATCCAGATTGGTTCAGAATTGGTATGACGTCATATCATCCAGCTATGTTGCGATTTCAGTCCTGAATGGTTCAGAGCTCTTCCACCCCTGTACATATATACACATATATTTTTCATATAAAGTACATATCACAAATTAGAAATTGTATAGATGAAAACAGCAAATACACTGGCATATGTATTTAATAGATAAACTCTGGACTATGGTAACTCCTTGTTAGCAGGAATGCCTAAATGTGAAATAACCAGGTCTGTCGATAATAATGAATATGTGGTACCAAACATTAATATGAAAACGTATGGGGACCGTGCTATTATTATTAATGATTCGGTATACTATCTTTGTATTTTTGTTTTCTTTAATTCAATCATTATCTCTACTAGCTAATGGCTAGGTGTGTTCATGTAAGGAATAGTTGATTTATTCTGTTTTCTTCACTTAAATTATCATATCTGCAATCTACTGGTAAGGTATACATTTTTATATTCTCGAATTAGAATAGTTTGTGTTGTGGCTAATGGTTATGTTTACTTTATTTATGTTGGTATCCCTCATTTAGGATTATTTGATTGTCTCTAGCTCATTAATCGTCTTGCTAGTCTGCATGATGAGTTAGAGTCACATACTTCCTCTGCCAGTTTGCCCACTCTACATGGTGAGGTAGAGTCACATGCTTCCTCTGCCAGTTTGCCCGCTCTACATGGTGAGGTTTGCATGTCCATTTCCAATTTTCAAAAGCAATTTAGAACAGATTATTGATAATTTTTCTTTGGGGGGGGATCTGGTTGGAGAAGTATATTACTGACCAGTTTGTTTATTTAAGATGTTTACATCACTTTCACAATTATTTCAATCATTTCATGATTTGAACTGATTTATCAGCTTTCGCCATAAGCAAAAATCTGGACCCCCTTCCCTTGAAAATTAATGTTCCATCCTCTGATTGTTTTTGTCTGTCTATAGTATAAAGGGGAGGATCCTAAGATGGTCTGAGACAACGATCGCAGTCCCTACCAATACCAACAAGGGTTTTGATCACTTTGATCTCATCAGTTGGATTGGGACTGCCTGCGTTATCCTATATTTTGTTTATATATGAAAACTGAGGAGGTGCTAGCACCTCTGGAGGTGCTGCACCTCCCCTCATAGTGCCTCTGAAGTGTTTGTGGGTCGCTTTGCCTCATTATGGAGGTGCTGTGAGGGACCCCCCTCGAAGGGAGCTACGTACAATGCTATATGAGCGATATAATGTCTTTAAAACCATGTTTGGGCGATTACGCTAGCGTTTTTTGGGTTGTGTTTCGGTTTTTTGCACCAAAACAAATCTATTTGATTTGTTGATTAATTCTTTTTAATTTTACAGACCCTCTCCCTTCAAGCTGCCAGACTATTTTGTTTATTTCACGATTAGTACAGCCCCGGCGCGGGGTAGGAATGTCCATTTTTTTAACGAATTTCTGTTCCCGTGTCTATCTTTTGTGAGTGGCGGGATTCTTTTCAGTAATATTAAACATAGGAAATATACCTTAGTTTTTGTTGGGTTCTTAGCCGGTTTTATGGCCATTTCTAATTTGCTAATCTGTATTGTACCTTTGTTGTATAATTAAATACTTTCCCGTCTATTTTTTTGTTAAGAAACTTTTTATTTTCGTTTCTGTAATTTTGATTCTCGTTGCTTAATTTTACATATAGTTCACAGTTTGTATTGTTGAGATAGTTTTTTGTGATTTACAGCTGATTAGACGGCTTGGTCGTCGACTGGAATCTGGAAGAGTTGATCCAAAATCATCATATAGTCTGTGTGGGGGGGGGGGGGGGTTGTCTGTCTATTTTGGTATATCTGTCACTGACATCTTAACTCCTTAATCGTTGTGCTCACTTTCCAGTCATAACAATGACACCAATTAGCCATGAAACAACATAGGCAAAATATCTGACTCTGTGCTTATTGGCTGCTAAAAGAATCTTGTATTGGGCGTGGTCTCCTTGCACTATCAATCTTGGTCTAGACTTGCAGAGCCAGGTATAAACCCTTGGTCTGCTTTGGAGATCATCATCTTGTGGGTTTGTATGAATATGCAAGTGTCATTTATGGCGAATTGTGATTGCAGATTCAACAGGCAGTGCAGGGCACTCCGATCCCAAACTATGACACTGAAGAGGTGAAGACCTGGAAGACAGCAGTAATGACGATGGGCATCATGCAGGTAAATACCTGCTAACAGACAGCTTCCCACTTCTAATCCAGACCACTTACTGTTATAAAACCTGGTATGAATAATACTCTTTTGTTATATATATTTCATATTTCAGATTATCATTGGAGTCGTGTGTATTGCAGTACAGATTGGAGAAATATTTGAAGATCACCAGAATATGGGCTGGAGGTCTGGTAAGTTGATATGGGCTGGAGGTCTGGTAAGTTAAAATAAGTGCCTTCCATGTCAAGAGGAGGATTTTGAAATCAATTCTCCCGTGGACTGGGAGCCAGTGTAATTCCCGCAGCTTTCCTGAGATGTGATCAAACTTCCTGATTTTCCCTACGATACGTGCTGCAGAGTTTTGGAGGTATTGTAGCTTCATGGTGTCCAATTTAGGAAGACCAGCAAGAAGGCCGTTACCATAATCTAGGGTAGAGGTAACAAAGGCATGGGTGAGTGTTTCAGCTGTCTTCTCGTCTAGACAGTGTCTGATGGCAGACAGATTCCTTATGTGGTAGTAACCCTTCTTCCACATTTTCCTGATCTGGGCCTTCATGTCCATATTAGAATCAAAGGTTATACCCAGGTCTACTACTGACTCACTAGGGGCAAGGTCAGAGCGCCCTACCTTAATTGTGTTTGGGTTACTGCTACTGTTGGCAGTATTATACCTATCAGTACATATTAACATTTCTGTCTTTCCATCATTTATCTTCATTTTGTTTGATATAAGGAAGTTTCTGACCTCATTGACACACTCTTCCAATTTGTGTCTGCTTATATCTGCTTGATGGGGGGAAGTGTGGTCCACAGGTATGTAGATCTGGGTATCATCAGCATATATCTGATAACTCAGGCCATATATGGCTAATATATTCGATAGGGGTGTCATATATATGGTGAACCATATGGGACCTAGGACTGAACCCTGTGGGACCCCATATTTAATGGGCTTGAGGCGAGATCTGTGAGTCCCCACCTTCACACACTGCTTCCTGTTACTGAGATATGACTGAATCCAGGAAAGGGCGTGACCTTTAACATTGCATCTAGTTAAATCTATTAAATAGGATTTGGTGGTTGATGGTGTCAAAGGCAGTCGAGAGGTCTCGTAACAACAAGATAACCAACTTCTTGTCATCAAGGTCCCGCAAGATATCATTCTGCACCTTTAATAATTATTATTATTATTAACAAAATTATGAATAGAAATGAGAATTTCACCTTCATATATCAACTATAGCATCTGAATATTCAAGAAAATAACACCATCATAAGTTACATATATGAAATATGATCACCTGAAAGTGACTTTTAAAAAAATTGTTGCTCAATTTTAACACAGCAATGCAAAATTACCCTCAAACGTTATAGATTTATCATATACTTTACACTATCATTAACAAGACACTGTTACTCACTCAACTGTAATGAAATATGTATGATTTTGTTATGATTTTAATACGTAATATAACAGAACCATCCAGATTGGTTCAGAATTGGTATGACGTCATATCATCCAGCTATGTTGCGATTTCAGTCCTGAACGGTTCAGAGCTCTTCCACCCCTGTACATATATACACATATATTTTTCATATAAAGTACATATCACAAATTAGAAATTGTATAGATGAAAACAGCAAATACACTGGCATATGTATTTAATAGATAAACTCTGGACTATGGTAACTCCTTGTTAGCAGGAATGCCTAAATGTGAAATAACCAGGTCTGTCGATAATAATGAATATGTGGTACCAAACATTAATATGAAAATGTATGGGGACCGTGCTATTATTATTAATGATTCGGTATACTATCTTTGTATTTTTGTTTTCTTTAATTCAATCATTATCTCTACTAGCTAATGGCTAGGTGTGTTCATGTAAGGAATAGTTGATTTATTCTGTTTTCTTCACTTAAATTATCATATCTGCAATCTACTGGTAAGGTATACATTTTTATATTCTCGAATTAGAATAGTTTGTGTTGTGGCTAATGGTTATGTTTACTTTATTTATGTTGGTATCCCTCATTTAGGATTATTTGATTGTCTCTAGCTCATTAATCGTCTTGCTAGTCTGCATGATGAGTTAGAGTCACATACTTCCTCTGCCAGTTTGCCCACTCTACATGGTGAGGTAGAGTCACATGCTTCCTCTGCCAGTTTGCCCGCTCTACATGGTGAGGTTTGCATGTCCATTTCCAATTTTCAAAAGCAATTTAGAACAGATTATTGATAATTTTTCTTTGGGGGGGGGATCTGGTTGGAGAAGTATATTACTGACCAGTTTGTTTATTTAAGATGTTTACATCACTTTCACAATTATTTCAATCATTTCATGATTTGAACTGATTTATCAGCTTTCGCCATAAGAAAAAATCTGGACCCCCTTCCCTTGAAAATTAATGTTCCATCCTCTGATTGTTTTTGTCTGTCTATAGTATAAAGGGGAGGATCCTAAGATGGTCTGAGACAACGATCGCAGTCCCTACCAATACCAACAAGGGTTTTGATCACTTTGATCTCATCAGTTGGATTGGGACTGACTGCGTTATCCTATATTTTGTTTATATATGAAAACTGAGGAGGTGCTAGCACCTCTGGAGGTGCTGCACCTCCCCTCATAGTGCCTCTGAAGTGTTTGTGGGTCGCTTTGCCTCATTATGGAGGTGCTGTGAGGGACCCCCCTCGAAGGGAGCTACGTACAATGCTATATGAGCGATATAATGTCTTTAAAACCATGTTTGGGCGATTACGCTAGCGTTTTTTGGGTTGTGTTTCGGTTTTTTGCACCAAAACAAATCTATTTGATTTGTTGATTAATTCTTTTTAATTTTACAGACCCTCTCCCTTCAAGCTGCCAGACTATTTTGTTTATTTCACGCTTAGTACAGCCCCGGCGCGGGGTAGGAATGTCCATTTTTTTAACGAATTTCTGTTCCCGTGTCTATCTTTTGTGAGTGGCGGGATTCTTTTCAGTAATATTAAACATAGGAAATATACCTTAGTTTTTGTTGGGTTCTTAGCCGGTTTTATGGCCATTTCTAATTTGCTAATCTGTATTGTACCTTTGTTGTATAATTAAATACTTTCCCGTCTATTTTTTTGTTAAGAGTTTTGGAGGTATTGTAGCTTCATGGTGTCCGATTTAGG
The DNA here is from genome assembly GCA_949316495.1 of Amphiduros pacificus. Lineage (NCBI taxonomy): Eukaryota > Metazoa > Annelida > Polychaeta > Phyllodocida > Hesionidae > Amphiduros > Amphiduros pacificus. The sequence continues at coordinate 54,394,052 of OX439005.1, read as the reverse complement.
AAGACCAGCAAGAAGGCCGTTACCATAATCTAGGGTAGAGGTAACAAAGGCATGGGTGAGTGTTTCAGCTGTCTTCTCGTCTAGACAGTGTCTGATGGCAGACAGATTCCTTATGTGGTAGTAACCCTTCTTCCACATTTTCCTGATCTGGGCCTTCATGTCCATATTAGAATCAAAGGTTATACCCAGGTCTACTACTGACTCACTAGGGGCAAGGTCAGAGCGCCCTACCTTAATTGTGTTTGGGTTACTGCTACTGTTGGCAGTATTATACCTATCAGTACATATTAACATTTCTGTCTTTCCATCATTTATCTTCATTTTGTTTGATATAAGGAAGTTTCTGACCTCATTGACACACTCTTCCAATTTGTGTCTGCTTATATCTGCTTGATGGGGGGAAGTGTGGTCCACAGGTATGTAGATCTGGGTATCATCAGCATATATCTGATAACTCAGGCCATATTTGGCTAATATATTCGATAGGGGTGTCATATATATGGTGAACCATATGGGACCTTGGACTGAACCCTGTGGGACCCCATATTTAATGGGCTTGAGGCGAGATCTGTGAGTCCCCACCTTCACACACTGCTTCCTGTTACTGAGATATGACTGAATCCAGGAAAGGGCGTGACCTTTAACATTGCATCTAGTTAAATCTATTAAATAGGATTTGGTGGTTGATGGTGTCAAAGGCAGTCGAGAGGTCTCGTAACAACAAGATAACCGGCTTCTTGTCATCAAGGTCCCGCAAGATATCATTCTGCACCTTTAGTAGAGCAGTCTCAGTGCTATGATATTACTTGTATGCTGATTGAAATTTGTCAGTAAGGCCATTTCTTACAAGATGGGGGACTAGCTGGTCTGCAACTGCCCTCTCTGTAAGTTTAGAAATGTATGTCAGGTTGGAGACAGGTCTGTAATTTTTCTCCACTAGTTCAAGGCCAAGCTTTTTCAGCAGGGGTATTATGATGGCTATTTCCATAATATCAGGTACTGCTGATTCTAGCAGTGATTTATTTATAATGGAAGTAATTATTGGGAAGAGGTCATCCAGGAGGTCAAGTAGGAGCAAGTTTGGAATAGGATCCAGCTCACATGATTTCTTTGCAGACCTCTTGACCAATTTTTGTAAGTTATCTATGGTTAAGGGTGTGAACCTCTCCAGATATGTTGTATTATTGTACATAGTGTCACCTGGTGGCGAAGTTTGGCAGGGTGGAGCCTTGTCAATTTCTAGGCGGATTATTTCTATTTTTTCAAGAAAGAATGTGTTAAACTTCTCGGCTTGAGTGACCTCAATGACTCTAAAAAGCTTTTTAGGGTCATGTTTGTTTTCCTCAACCAGGTTGGAAAAGTATGTTGATTGAGCTGATTTCAGCATGGAATTGTATTTGTTTCTCTGAGAGTTATACAATTCTTTATCAATGTATGAGCCAGTGTTGTTCATTCTTCTCTCAAGCCCTCTCTTGAGAGATCTTTCCAGCTTTAATTGGTCACTCATCAAAGGTACAGGTTTGCGCTGAGTGACCTTAGCATACTTAATGGGGGCATGTCTATCCATGAGTGATGTGAGTTCCTTGTCATAGTAATTTACCATGTCATTCAAGGACAAGTGTTCCCATCTAGAAGTTGTACCAGTTAGGGATTTGATGTCATTCCTTAGGGACTCAAGATCTAAACCTTTGAAGTTCCTGTACCTAATAGATTTTTTGGTGGGTTTTGGGGGTGAGATACCTAAGCATATCTTGATCATTTTATGATCAGATAAGTATTCATCCACTAAGTGGCTCTCAAGGAATTTATTGTCCTTGAAAGTGATGATTAGATCCAGGGTGTTTCCTAACCGATGAGCAGGTTCATGAACCCATTGTGTTAGATCAAAAGTTGATAGGATATCATTAAATTTGATGACATCAGGCTTTGAGGGGAGATTCACATGAAAGTTGTAGTCACCAAGGAAAATGACCTCATGGCTAAATGAGCCATAGTGTGCCACCAGCTGAGTGAACTCATCATAAAACTTAGAGTAGGTGTATCTATTCCGTTTAGATGGTTCAGGTCTATATATTACCACAAACGTGATTTTTTTACCCTTCAGTGAGATGGATGACTCCATAAGCTCCATAGTGGTGACTACCGGTTGGTTGGTTCTGTTGGTTGTAAAGGGGAGTTCAGATTTGTATAAAATCCCTAAATACCCCCCCCCCCACTCCCCCCCCCCCCCCCCCCGTCCGACCTAATCTAGGGAAAGATTGAAATTCTAGTGAGCCAGCTTCAAGTTCTATTTTGACCCTGTCTGCTATTGAGTCATGCACCCAAGTTTCGGACATGAACAGGGCATCAAGGTCATGCTCAGTGAAATAGTCTTTTACTGGAAGGATTTTGCCAGATATGTTCTGTACATTGCAACACCCAATGTTCAAGGTTTTTTTTCCGTTTCTATTAAGATTCTTAATGAGAGGATGTCCTTTGTTTCCATTATGCGACTGACCACGTGAACCTATTTGAAGTCTATCACGTTTCGTGAGACCAACTTCATATTTGTTATGTAATGGAGTTTGTATAGAGCTGGCCGGCAGTCTGGCCCATTGCTTTTTACGCTGGCTTTGAGTATTCCCAATACCTTGAGTTCTGTTGTTTGATATCGGGTGATTCTTATTAGTATAATGAATGTTTCCTACCTCAGTCTTGTTTGTCATGGTGCCATCTTTGGGTGGAACCTGCCGATGAACGTGTACTTTCCCGTGGCGGTTTCCTCGTGTGTTTACTCTGTTAAGTAGGTCACTTCGTTTTGGACGAATTTGATTGGTGCATTTGACAAGATTACCCATGAGGTTCTCTGTTCCATCTGGGGGGTTCTGATGTGTAATTTCCTGATTGACGTAAATCTTTTGCATTTGTATCCTGTGGGGCCCCATCACTGACAGCCCATCTAGGGCCCCAACTCTTCCCATGATTCATGCGGCGGGATCGAGTCACATGATCATTAATATTATGTTTTGGTTGAGACGAATATAGATTTACGGGTGTCATGGATATGTTTGACACCATGTTCGGGGAGGCCTGCAGTAGGTAAGTATTTGTGGTGGATAGAGTGAGATATGTGTCTGTTGGTCGTTCTCGTGAAGGAACTGTTTTGTTTACATGCGGAGGGGCACATAGTCAATTTCAGTTGCATCGGGGATCCTCGTGCTGGAAGAAGTGAGAAAACCAACAAGGCCGCCGGTAATGTTATTTAAGGCTTGTTTACGTGTAGGAATTAGGTCAATGGGAGAGGACAGACATAGTTCAAAAAGGCCATGTTTGTTGTTTAGTTGAGGGTGGATGCTGCAAAGTTCAATAAAATCAAAGTTCTTTAGATTATTTTGTACATTGAGAACAGACATATGAGTTTCACATAGGGTTATGTTTTTTGTCGTAGCGGGACGGGTTGTGTAAGAAGTTTTGGGCCTGTTTATAGTTTTAAGTAGACAGTAGCATATATATTTGGGGGAGTTGCAATGTTTTTTCTTCGTTTTCAAACAGTACAATTCATTTTTAGACATTTCCTTACCAAAACCCACATCTATCAAGTTTTTTTTACATTTTTCAAATTAATATCGTTGGGGTATATATCGTCCAAGGTGTTCTCATGTGCAATGTTCTCGTTCTGAATGTTCTTATACGGTGATAAATACTACATGTTCCAGCGAAAATTGTCAGTCAGTGTCTTTTATCAGTTTGTTGTTTGATAGTTTTCCATTTTTTACAGATTCCTCAGTTCCTGATAGTACTACGAAGTTAATCTCCTCGCCACCGCTCTTGATCTTCCTCACGGAGATGCGGGCACCCGAGGTATCCCTCAAGTCCCGAACGGTGTCGCCATCCTTGCCGATGATACTTCCTGCGTCGTTTTGGGACACGGCAATATGGAGGCTTATTGTCTTCTTCTTACAAGGGATGCTATCCCAGACAGAGGAAGAGGACAGTTTAGGTGATGAAGTGGATGGTTTTTCCTCATCCGGAAGAATCCTCTTCTCCTGAGGCGCCTTGATGGCGGCCACCTTGTCCGGGATCACATAGTCATTAATGGTCTCACACCATACATTCACAGTAAAGGTCATCGATGGCTGCATTGAGCGCCCCAAAAAACTTCACACATCTGTGGTACGCCATTCCAAGGATCTGACAGAATTTTAACATTCTATCCAGGACCATCCAGTTTGACCTGGCAGTTGGAACAATCGGTGGAGGAGGCGTTAGGACCAGGATGAGTGGACCCTTGGACCATATAATCTGCAGGAGAAGTTTGAGGGCATTGTATGCTTTGGCCCCTGTCATACCGGAACAGATGTTGGTGGTATCCAGGATTATCACAGCAAAATCAGCTGTCGGCAGGCGCTCTGAGCGCCTGGCAAGAAACTCCAGGGACTCAGTGGTTGAGCCTGTGTTGACATCGACCCTGGAGATCCCTGCGGCCAAGACTTCTTCAAACCCCTGCTTGGGGAGGGAAATCAGGACCGATTTCAGGTTGGGGTCAGCCGTGAGCGACTTCTCCCCCGAGGTGTCGAGGTCAGCAGATTGAGGTAGGAACGAGTCAATAACTTCATCCCGTTCAATAATCGTTTGCTGGGCAGTAGCCAGATCCTCAGTTAGCCTTTGTACCTCGAGTTCCAGGTCAGATTTCCCCTTAGCTAGCAGGAGAATCCTAGTGTTCATAGCTAGATTAGCTTGGTTGGTGACCTCATTTTTTTGGCGCAATTGGTCATAGGCCTCATTAATATTAGTAAGTTCATCTTCCTTAGGAGCATTAAGGAGCGGAGGAGGAGCAACTACCTCATTAGGGCTGTTGGTGGAACTACGTGAACGGGTACGGCGATTTGCTTCCTTGGCAGCCATGGTCTAGAACTTAATGTTTAGACAGTTAGAGCTAGAATGAATATTTTGTGGTACCAGGGATGAGGTAATGCATATAACAGGGATTATGTGTGTGTCTAGAGTTGAGTGATTGATAGTTGACACTTGCACTTGTGAAAATTAATCTGGGATTAGTCACCCAAAGTGTGGGGGAGGGCGAGACAAAGAAATTCTGTATGTTAATGTCAAGGTCAAGGTCAATGTTAGACGCACAAGAGATTAGTTTACGTATTATTTTAGTGAAATTTTTTTTCTAATTAAGATTTCAAATATAGTTAGTTGGTATTGAATCTAGATAACCAGCCAAGATGTAGTTTCACAGAAGGTTTACCTATATCTTGATTATGATATGGCGATGTGTAGACAGATGTCACACCGAGGAGTTGTGATTACGTAATAACCCTGGCTGCCACGTCTGTGGATCTAGCCAAGTTGTACAAGATTGTTTTATCACCGGCGGTGAGACAAATTGTTGTGTTATATATTGAGAGTAAGTTTTCTAGGTATCTGACACAGGCAGACCACGATGTAGGTCGCGATTGCCGTGCCTTCAAAAAGACAATGTGATAGTCAGCTATTGCAAGCGTAGCCGATCATAATCTGCCTGTTTTGAATTCCGGGAGTGAAAACTACCAACTGGAAGAAGCCTGAGTGCGCTGGGGGTGGTTATTCAGTTTCGAAAAGGGTGTTAGGCACAAATAACACCAGTAAAATCCCCAAATTTAGGAGAAGAAACCATAGCCTAATGAAAACACCACCATTCGCTTCTGACGCATGCACACCCAAGGAACATTGAACTTTATGACATCAGGTTTATTTGGCTTATTGACATGAAAATAGTAGTCACCCAGGAAGATGACTTCATGACTGAAAGACCCATAGTGTGCAACCAGTTGAGTGAACTCATCATAGAACTCAGAGTAGGTATACCTATTCCTGCCTGAGGGTTCATGTCGGTAGATGGTTACAAAGGTGAACTTCTTAACCTTGATTAGAAGGGATGCTTCTAGGAGTTCCATTGTTGTCACCACTGGTTGGTTAAACCTATTGGTTTCAAAGGGAAGCTCCACACGATGCAATAGACCCAGACCTCCGCCTGAGCGTCCCTTGTGAGGGAAAGAGTGAAATTTGAGGGAACCCACCTCCAGTTCCCTTTTAGCCTTATCTTCATTTGAGTCCTGTAGCCATGTTTCAGTCACAAATAGTGCGTCCAGGTTATGTTCAGAGAAATAATAGTCTTTCACAAGTAGAACCTTGCCTGAGATGCTTTGGCATTACATGAACCAATTAGTAGTTGGTTGCTAGGTTTGTATTGTGATGGCTGAGCCCTTGAGTCTGAGGCGCCGTCTATAATAACACTGTGCAGTGGAGCACGTGTTGAGCCGGCCGGCGACCTGGGCCCTGCAATGTGATTGGTTGGAACATCAGACGAATGTGTATTGCATTTGTTTACATTTATGCTACGACCACGTGTATATGTGTGCCGATGTGATTCGGGTGTTTCTGGAGACATTGGTAGCTATTGGTTTTCACAAGTCTGCTCGTGTAGTTCCGGAGCCCGTAGCTCGGGCATTTCCGTAAAGCGCCATGTTGTACGCTACCACAAGGATGGAAGGCACAGCTCGAAGCAGACAGCTCCAAACAATTTGAGGGATAAAAGTGAGTTTCTATGAGAAAAAGATGGAATTGTGTCAGGAACAAGTAGAAGGTCCTGTAAAGTGATAGATTCCATCTTTAAAGTATTTATTTTGGCTGTTCTGATAGAGTTTTTGTAGTGCTCGCCGGCACCATGCACAGATAACAGCGTGTCATAACTGATTAAATGGCAGGTATCAAGCCTGAGTCTGTGTTGGCTTGGAAATAGTTCAATATTTCTATCTAATATTACCCTTACTGCGTTTTGAAAACTTGGACTGCAGAGAAGTTTTATTTGTGATGGGGCGATAAGATAGACATTTTTACTTGCTAACGACCCACATGTTTTAAGACTATGCTCATGCGTAGTGCAAAGGATAAGATAGTTTGAGAAAAAACCCATAGGGGGCAGTTTAAGCAGCCCTTTAATATTCTTATCTATCTTCACAATATTTTCATAACATATACAAACAAAGTTATGACTGTCTAAAATTGCTTTATTTGTCTCAACACATGTGCACGGTGCCAGCCCTCACCATCAGTTGCAAGAATATATGATTTTAAAGACTTCCTTGCGTGCTTTACGTGTAGCATCGCTACTACCACTGATAGTTTTCTCCTTGACGATCCCGATGGAAGCTCCAGTGGATGCCTTGAGGCAGCGGATGTTGGCGCCACCTTTGCCAATGTTGGCCCCGGCTGCATCCTTGGAAATAAAAATTCGACTGTCTTTATTTCCCCTTGTTCTCTTCATGGAAGAGGCGGCAGAGGAGGAGGAGCCTGAAGAGGACTGCCTGGACTTGGATGCCCTTTTCCTCCCCTCTGCCGCTGAGGAACTGTCGTCATCTTCATCAGACATGAGCGTTGCTGATGATGGCTTATCAGTTGCATCAACTTTCATCGGGATCGTCAGAGCGTTGACACTTGTAGCAATCGTGGATATCCTTTTATCCAACAGAGAGCCGTCTGCTTCGAGAGTGGCATTGAGAGCGCCACCAAACTAAGAAATGTCATGGTAGTTGTACCCGCTCAGGGTGAAATTCCTGAGCCGGCTGCAGAAAACGATCCAGTTACACCGTCAGTTAGCATCAATGAGAGGCGGCGGAGAGAGCACTGTCACCGTGGGACCCTACGACCGGATGATGCCCACGAGATGGATGAAATGGTTGTAGGCAGCCTCCCCATCACCGCTGCCTCTCAGCTCGGACGTATCGGGCAGGATCACCACGTGGTCTGCAACCGGGATAATATCTGAGCGGTGCGCCAAGAAATGAAGACCCTCTGCCGAGGATTTCACTCGGCAGTTAGAGCAAGCCAGCCCGGAGGAGATGTCGTCTTGGCGGCCATCCTTTGGGAGCACCACTAGCAGGTACGGCAGAACTAGATCAGATGCAGCCGGCTCAGCAGCGGATGCGGTCATTGCGGTAGAGGGCTGATCTAAGAAAGACTGTATCACCTCATCCCTCTCCCGGATCGTCTGCAACGCAGTCGCCAGCTTGGTCGCCATCACCTGGTTATCAGCTTGAGCGGTGGCCAGGTCAGCTTGTAGCCCCTCAATCACGGAGTTCAACCTGTTCACCTCAGCATTCGTGGTGTTGGATGTCACTAGCTGATGATCATACGAGGACTGGAGCACATCATATGCCGCATCAACAGTCCTTGTAACTGGAACAGAGCGTTCAGCTTCAGCAGACGAGACACTAACGTCCCGGGATCTACGGCTACGAGTCTGCTTAGCCGGACCATTAGAATCACGTGATGCCATGTTATCAACGTATTAGAAATTGACTTCTTCACGGTTTAGGTTCAATCAGAGACTGAATGCCTGTGAACAGTTGTGTGTGCTATTTAAGCAGAACGTCTGAAACAGATTATTGTTCAATGCTGGTAGGTAATCCAACACTTAGTGGATTATTTGTGAAGATTCGTTTAATTATTTAACTCACGGAGCAATGTGTATATACTGGTCAGATTAACTTGTAATTCTACTAGCAGGATACTTTAATACCGAATAGGTAAAAATTAACAAGCACACTAGCGTGAGAAATTGATTTTGTCTTATTTTCAGTGATTTCAATATTTGATTTTGTTAGAACAAAGAGTCACTTATTTTTCCTTTGTCGTTAGACCTAGAAAATGTTAGGGGGCACTGAGGCTGGCTAACTAAGAGATTTAACGGTAGGGGCGCTGTATGCCGTCCGTCAACGATGCTATATAGTAGTTATTTATAGCACTATAATTAGAAATTTTAGCAGAGTTTGGGTAGGATTTAGCAAAAAATACTATGGTATTAATACCTAGAGGTATTCTGCAAGAGAGGGCTAGGTAGGAGTTTTGCAGTTTTTCTTTGTACAGCTTCTAAAATGGTCTGAAACAAGTCCAGACACGAATAGCGTGCAAATTAGATTGGTATATGTACCTATAGATAGGTACACCGCAAGAAAGAACTACTTACGTAGTTGCTTGCGAATGTGTATTGGACAGCGGGTGGTGCGTCACAACAAGAAAAAATGTTTGGTAGTAGCCCTTTGTTTGTGTATCAACAACCACCGTCTGAACAAGTCCGAAGATCAATGTAATTTGAAAAATATGCTACTGATGGGTCTGAAGGTGATTCTAGACACCAGGAGCAACAAGTTTTATGAATACGGAGGGTATAAGGTATCAGACAAAGCACTCGACACTGGCAGCAAAGAGTGGATACTCGTGAGCGTGGTGCCTCGCAAAGACAACACAGTATGATCCGGCCCTCGCGAGCGGTTTTCCAATTAAAACTGCCGTCAGAGCTTGCAAAAAGTCTGGTATCAGATAGACCTCTGTATAGACTGGGTTCACTGCGAGAGAATGTGGAGTTAGACTAGCAATAGACCCAAGAAAATTGACCAAGAAGGACGATTTTATCGCAGCTTAAATGAAAGCCACCATTCCACTCTCAACGCATGCGCAGAACCGTTGGTATGTTAATATGGGCTGGAGGTCTGATAAGTTGATATGGGCTGGAGGTCTGGTATGTTGATATGGGCTGGAGTGGTATGGTGATATGGGCTGGAGGTCTGATAAGTTGATATGGGCTGGAGTGGTATGTTGATATGGGCTGGAGGTCTGGTATGTTAATATGGGCTGGAGGTCTGGTATGTTGATATGGGCTGGAGGTCTCGTAAGTTGATATGGGCTGGAGTGGTATGATGATATGGACTGGAGGTCTGGTATGTTAATATGGGCTGGAGGTCTGATAAGTTGATATGGGTTGGAGATCTGGTATGTTGATATGGGCTGGAGTGGTATGGTGATATGGGCTGGAGGTCTGATTTTAATTTTATCTGAGAAATATTTATGTTAATCAAACAAGCAAAGGTAAAATTATAGTTTATAACCCCTAGATGTTATCAAAACGTTTTTAGCTAGAATTCTACATAATTTCATTGTCACTACTTGTCATTGTAATTGATCTGAAAATAGTTTTGTACAAATTATAAAAAAATAAATAAAACTTTGTTAGTTAAACAGTTTCAGTTTGGTCACCAGACAAAGGCTGTGGCTTTTAGAAATCGTTATTTAAAAGATATTTTCAGGATAAACTACCCAATGAATAAATGAATAGCAGTTCTTTAATAGGAATTTCTCTTTTTTCTACATAATGCCCATGCTCGTTCATCTGGATGTACCAAAGTCAAAATATAATAAAAAGGTTATTGATATTTGCATTGCAGTTTGTTTTGGTGGGATGCCTTTCAATTCCATATGCAATCAATGAGAATACAACAATAGTAAGTCCCTTTTTATTAATTGAATTGTTCTCAATATTTACTTTATCTTTTTTTCAATATGAAACAGATGCTATAAATAGCTTTGTAGAAGTTATTCAGACATTATTTTTGAGTCCAAATGATAAGGTCATCAGAACCAACAATCGCACAGCTAAGATTAACTGATATGGAATTTTTGTACGATTTCATTTTATTATTCAATATCTTTAATTTGCTTCAGTTCCTTGTGAGTATTAAAATAGGCATCAATATATAAGTTTACATTTGACGTTATGTAACAACATGTTACAATATGTTAGAGGGAACCACAGCTTTGACGTTTACCATTTTGGCCATGTGTGTTTCAATTATCATGACGATTATCGTCTCTGTTGGGTTGACTCTGAACAAAGACACCAAAGATTCATATGATGTATGCATTAAACCATGAGGGGGAGGGAGACTTTATCAGGGTACTAGGGCTAAGGACCACCCATTTCACGCATGTTGGTCTATATCAATAAAGTAAATAACCTGACATAACATGAATAGTAATCTATTTGTGTTCTATAGACTACTATTATAGTGGGGTATATCCATCAGTAAGACTAGTCATTACTTTATAAACCTTATAAAGTGATGTTCGTATGTAAAATTCTTGCAAACTTTACAAGTCAGAGTCACGTCTTTGCGCATACGATCATAGAATTTGCGCACTGACCTCTCTTCTATGCTAAAAGATGAAGAAACTTAGTATATCTAGCATTAAACTGACATTATGAGTTGTTATTATTATTATTATTATTATTATTATTATTATTATTATTTTGCACCAATGTGAAATCACTTTGCTGGGCAAATGCTATGTAAATGGAATGTACGGTTTGAAACTAATGTAACATCAGAAGAAAGATTTGTTCAAAATGAAAAATATGATGCATCGTATGAGCTGCCCATGAATGTCCTGTTAGTGTAAACTAAATGTGAACGTTTTGTGAGTTGATAGAATTGGCTATGGTTTTAGGGGAATCAATACTTTGTATTGAGCTCTTTATAAATTGGGCATATGATGCAGAAATCACTGACATGGAAGTTTCTAAAACATTGTAGACTTGTTATATTTGAAGTAAAAAAATAAAGTTTATATCATTCTCCAACTTTGCTGAAAAAGTAGAAAATTTCACTTGTGATATGATTAGGTCTAAATATTGTCATTTATTGTCACGTCGAATAGCGTCATATTCTTCAAGTTTTGCACATGTGGCATCATAAGGCACAATCGATTGGCAGTAACACACATTGCACCTTTGAGCTTATGGCATCACATGTACAACTCCATTATTTATACTCCTAGATACAACTAATGGAAATTCACTGTAAAATGTCTTTTAGAATTACATTTTACAATTTGAATTGATGAATGAGCTTGTTATATTTCAGCGGCGCCCAGCAGCGTACAACACTTTGCTGTTGATTGGAGGCATCTTTGAGGGCATGTGGTATTCATTACCAGGAAACCCTGGAATCCAAAAAATATCACCACTATTATAACCACCAACACCACCACTCCTAACACTGTTGTAATGGGAGGTGGTGGAATTATCTCGCCAGGTGGCGTGGTTGTCCACAGTACTCCTGTTGGTGAGTTAATTAAAAAAACTATAAACATATCAGAAATCCCACAATCAACCAAGTACATACCTGTGGTTGGGCATTTGGAGAAGGTTAATATCTGTTAATGAAATGTTCTTTCACAGCATTGCCCATGGATTGGATAACAAGGGAAAAGATTTGTTTTATCATGTTCATATGACCATGCAAAAGATCCCTGTCACTCTGTCGTAAAGAGGTTGGGCATGCATTTATTTTCAGTGACCGGTCTCTATCTCCTATCAGAATATACACCTTAGTTTAGTCACAGGCCTATGATTGACCTTTATATATGATGCTGAGAGTGAACACATGAAATTCTTGCACCTAATATTAAACATATGATAGTGTTCTTTAAACATTAGAATTAATCTGTCAATTGTGTGACAATTTTCAATATTCACTCTTTGCCTTCTAATATTAATTTATCTTCTGTCATACCATGTCTATTCAGAATATCTTCCCTTGCAAATCTGTCCTCATCTGATCAATTGCTAAATGTTTCTATAAAGTCAACATCATATACACTAACCCTGTTAGTAACAAACCCTTTAGCCAGCAATCACTTCATCATGATATGACTGAAGTAATGTTGAAAATGATATAAAATCCCTAACACACCTCAGAAATCATAACCAACCTATACTTCTGGTAATGATCTCTTTGAGGCTGTACCTCCAACCCAATCCTCCATATATGGTATGCATATCAAACATAGCATTTGTTGTCAAAGTGTCCAATCATATATAGTACATTTCAGATGAAGCCTCAAAAGTTGACAACGTGATTAGAATAATATAATATTTAATCATGATGCCAAAATTGTTTTGAACTCGTGGTTTTGTCTCCTTTCAATTATCAAAATGTATTTATGTTACAGGCCTTGGTACAAGTGGAATGGCACGGTTCAACCAGCAACAGCCAGCCCAGATCAGCCAGCAACAGCCACATTTTCAGCCAATCATCACATCTCCAACCTCCCCACCGGAATATGAGTTTATTGAACAGTATGAAAAAGTCTACGTCTTGGCTTGAAATATGTATTACTAAATTAAATATGAAATAAGTTTTGAATTGCATAGGGTTGGCAAATCATGAAGGATCATGTTTTGTTTTTCAAATGAATATTCCTTATGTCATAACCAACTATGCGCAGTAAAATATTTGTGCAATTTTATTTTGGATTTAGCATTTGATCACAATTGTGTTGAATGTAATGCTAATAGTATCTTTTGAAGCATTCATGAAATTGGGTTTTCAAGCACTTATTCCTTGCATAATATAAATGTTTATACCCCAAACTTTGCGATGAAATCTTATTACCCATCATTTTCCCCTACATAAATTTCTGTGCCATTTGAAAGTGGATGAGTCAATTGGACATTTTGTCAACAAATTTTGTTCAGTTGATCAGTGATCTTGTGCAGACACCTGCTTCGTAAAGTCTTGCTAACAGAGGGGAAACTTTAGATCGGGACAATGGGGTGATTTGGCTTACAGAGCCCTGTTTGTCCATTAATGTTTGTCAAGTGGTACAGGCCAAACACCCTTACAGACCACAATAGAGGTCACATGATTGTATGCTTGTGGCCACCTGGTAGTCAAAAGAGCACTGGCAGTACCTGGCAATTAAACAAAACACAATAACCATGGTCAGTGTATTTTGCTTGATTTTAGTGAGATAGCTTGCTTGTATCACAGTTTCATGGCCACATATCATTTAAGCACACCCCGAACCTCTGTAAAATTGCCAGTGACCTCTGTGGTTTCATAAATACTTTAAAACATGTGCTTGTCATGGTGAAGTAGTTTATTTAGCTTATCAGCATTGACCGGTGATGGCATACAGGCTTGTATGGATATGATAATGGCTTTTTGTTCCAAATTAAATTCCTGTTTAATATGTTTGAAAAATATATTATGCTTTTGGGTATATTTCACTTTAATAATGTAAAATCCCTGATTTTGTATTGATTATACATGCAAGATATATTTTACATTTTTATAACATGTATTAACTATATATTTGATGGCATTATGTTCATTATTTACTGAATATAATTTATAACAAATATTGTATTACTATAATTACTCTGAATTCCCTTTTAAACCACATCTTGTATCCTATATTTCAAGATTCTCTCTATTTAAAAGTTAAACTTATTGCCCTGCCTTTGTCTTACTAGCATTATTTCGGTCATTTCATGAGGAGACCAACTTAAAGTAGATGTAGTGCTACTTCACTGAGCAAAGGAATTAGTCACATTGAGCTTAGGAATTGTGATGTCGAAGGGTCTTGACAAGATAACCCATCCGGTCACAATTTTACCAGGACAACAGGCTCAATCTCTATGGGATCAGCCTAAGTTCATATGAGAAATTGTAACACGAAAGCAATCTCTGCATTGTGATAGATGGTCATTTCTATTTATGATAAAATATTTGAAAATGGCTATTCATAGATATAACATTCACATTGAAATATAAAACAATGAAGCTCAAACAAATGTCAGTCAATGTCTATGAAACAAATGAAGACAATCAGCATAAAGTCAGCAAATAATCACATTCCGTGTTCAAAACGTCCTCAATTTAGAAAAGCCCATTCATGAAAAATGAAATAAAAAGTTTAAAGAAGCAGCAACATGTCGTGTAAACTGGTCAAGTACTGAATACGTTTCTTTGTGATTGCCTTAATGATCTCAAACCATTTTGTAAACAAACCCATTAATCTTTGTGTCGAATCATAATTGCTGTCATTATCGAAGATTGGACCAGTAATGAAATGAATTAGTCTGGAACTTATGCATGACAATTATAAACCAGTATCTAATGTATCTACGTTAACAGAAAGTGCTTCGGCATATTTGTTGGTTTTCTCCATGAAAATTAATTTGAGAAATGCTCGTTAGTCAGCACACCAGGAAATTAAGGCGCAGAAACAGCTCTGCTTATGGTGCAAAATGATATATCATGAGATAGGTACTATTAAGCTTGTTGGCTGATTTGGATACTATTGATAATTGTATATACATCTCGGAAGGCCTCAGAAAGATATTTTGTGAAAGACATAGGTCCATGTTGTTTAAATGGTTCGTATCAGGCAGAAAGTAAGCTGTAACTGTTCAAATAAAGGAGAATTTTCTGAACATGTACATTTCAGCAGTGTGTCTTTTTTTTTTTTTTTTGGGGGGGGGGGGGGTCTGGATATACAGGACATCGTGAACAAAGACACACAATACTTTCTACTTCATATATGGGTCTTCAAGCAAATATAATAAACAAATACGTTAATTTTAAAAGTGAAACCAAATCTATGTCAATATACATAACTAAATAAGATTATGTTAGATATGCGGGTACTATTATAGATGAGGAAATGAGTAAAACTCAAGTGTAAAAAGTGTATTGCCCAGATAAAGAGAAATGCCAAAAATCTGTCATATCTCTTTGTATGATCTTCACAAATTGTGCAGCGAGTAATCATCGAGAACTGCACTAGTTTCCAGCCTCTCAGCACGTGGACCGCTGCACGTGCACGCATACCGATGCGTTGGAATGTTGTGTTGGAATTTTAGATTTTAATTTCCTCTCTTTGAACCATATTCGGTGTCCCTAAATACGGTATCCCAGCACGTGCACGTGCCATGATAGTGCAAGTGCCATAGAATTTACCCCATCATATTTAAAACACTGCTACACACTCAACAGTGTATCGAAAGTTATTGTGATGATTCTGATCCCGGGATTCTGATGCCATTTTATGCTGTTCTTGAGAACTGAAGAAGTCGTTTTATACCAGAATGAAAAAAAAAAGTTTTCTCCTGCGACATAACAACATGTAAATAGACTTGTCGTGGAGAAATTAAAACACTCTGTGCACCGGCAACCTGAGCTGACATATTTTTCATGAAACCAACTGTCATAATAAAGAAGCTGCTCCTTGGTGGAAGATTCTCAGTTGTCATGGTTACTAATACTTTAGAGTTGTGTAATCCCTACAGCCCACAAATTATTTTCCTAATTTGGATAATATTTCAATTCGAATGATCGGCTTTCACGAGACAGGGAAATAAGATGTAAATGAGATCAACTCATTATTCCCCTGCCACAAGGTATAGGTAATCCTCAGCAATGCTAGCCACAAGGTATAGGGAATCCTCAGCAATGCTAGCGCAATATGTCACTGAAAGATCAACTCATTATTCCCCTGCCACAAGGTATAGGGAATCCTCAGCAATGCTAGCCACAAGGTATAGGGAATCCTCAGCAATGCTAGCGCAATATGTCACTGAAAGATCAACTCATTATTCCCCTGCCACAAGGTATAGGGAATCCTCAGCAATGCTAGCCACAAGGTATAGGGAATCCTCAGCAATGCTAGCCACAAGGTATAGGGAATCCTCAGCAATGCTAGCCACAAGGTATAGGGAATCCTCAGCAATGCTAGCCACAAGGTATAGGGAATCCTCAGCAATGCTAGCGCAATATGTCACTGAAAGATCAACTCATTATTCCCCTGCCACAAGGTATAGGGAATCCTCAGCAATGCTAGCGCAATATGTCACTGAAAGATCATCTCATTATTCCCCTGCCACAAGGTATAGGGAATCCTCAGCAATGCTAGCCACAAGGTATAGGGAATCCTCAGCAATGCTAGCGCAATATGTCACTGAAAGATCAACTCATTTTTCCCCTGCCACAAGGTATAGGGAATCCTCAGCAATGCTAGCCACAAGGTATAGGGAATCCTCAGCAATGCTAGCCACAAGGTATAGGGAATCCTCAGCAATGCTAGCCACAAGGTATAGGGAATCCTCAGCAATGCTAGCCACAAGGTATAGGGAATCCTCAGCAATGCTAGCGCAATATGTCACTGAAAGATCAACTCATTATTCCCCTGCCACAAGGTATAGGGAATCCTCAGCAATGCTAGCCACAAGGTATAGGGAATCCTCAGCAATGCTAGCGCAATATGTCACTGAAAGATCAACTCATTATTCCCCTGCCACAAGGTATAGGGAATCCTCAGCAATGCTAGCCACAAGGTATAGGGAATCCTCAGCAATGCTAGCGCAATATGTCACTGAAAGATCAACTCATTATTCCCCTGCCACAAGGTATAGGGAATCCTCAGCAATGCTAGCCACAAGGTATAGGTAATCCTCAGCAATGCTAGCCACAAAGTATAGGTAATCCTCAGCAATGCTAGCCACAAGGTATAGGGAATCCTCAGCAATGCTAGCGCAATATGTCACTGAAAGATCATCTCATTATTCCCCTGCCACAAGGTATAGGGAATCCTCAGCAATGCTAGCCACAAGGTATAGGGAATCCTCAGCAATGCTAGCCACAAGGTATAGGGAATCCTCAGCAATGCTAGCCACAAGGTATAGGGAATCCTCAGCAATGCTAGCCACAAGGTATAGGGAATCCTCAGCAATGCTAGCCACAAGGTATAGGGAATCCTCAGCAATGCTAGCCACAAGGTATAGGGAATCCTCAGCAATGCTAGCGCAATATGTCACTGAAAGATCAACTCATTATTCCCCTGCCACAAGGTATAGGGAATCCTCAGCAATGCTAGCCACAAGGTATAGGGAATCCTCAGCAATGCTAGCGCAATATGTCACTGAAAGATCAACTCATTATTCCCCTGCCACAAGGTATAGGGAATCCTCAGCAATGCTAGCCACAAGGTATAGGGAATCCTCAGCAATGCTAGCGCAATATGTCACTGAAAGATCAACTCATTATTCCCCTGCCACAAGGTATAGGGAATCCTCAGCAATGCTAGCCACAAGGTATAGGGAATCCTCAGCAATGCTAGCGCAATATGTCACTGAAAGATCAACTCATTATTCCCCTACCACAAGGTATAGGGAATCCTAAGCAATGCTAGCCACAAGGTATAGGTAATCCTCAGCAATGCTAGCCACAAAGTATAGGTAATCCTCAGCAATGCTAGCCACAAGGTATAGGGAATCCTCAGCAATGCTAGCGCAATATGTCACTGAAAGATCAACTCATTATTCCCCTGCCACAAGGTATAGGGAATCCTCAGCAATGCTAGCCACAAGGTATAGGTAATCCTCAGCAATGCTAGCCACAAAGTATAGGTAATCCTCAGCAATGCTAGCCACAAGGTATAGGGAATCCTCAGCAATGCTAGCCACAAGGTATAGGGAATCCTCAGCAATGCTAGCCACAAGGTATAGGGAATCCTCAGCAATGCTAGCCACAAGGTATAGGTAATCCTCAGCAATGCTAGCGCAATATGTCACTGAAAGATCAACTCATTATTCCCCTGCCACAAGGTATAGGTAATCCTCAGCAATGCTAGCCACAAAGTATAGGGAATCCTCAGCAATGCTAGCCACAAGGTATAGGGAATCCATAGCAATGCTAGCCACAAGGTATAGGTAATCCTCAGCAATGCTAGCGCAATATGTCACTGAAAGATCAACTCATTATTCCCCTGCCACAAGGTATAGGTAATCCTCAGCAATGTTAGCCACAAGGTATAGGTAATCCTCAGCAATGCTAGCCACAAGGTATAGGTAATCCTCAGCAATGCTAGCCACAAGGTATAGGGAATCCTCAGCAATGCTAGCCACAAGGTATAGGTAATCCTGAGCAATGCTAGCCACAAGGTATAGGGAATCCTCAGCAATGCTAGCCACAAGGTATAGGGAATCCTCAGCAATGTTAGCCACAAGGTATAGGGAATCCTCAGCAATGCTAGCGCAATATGTCACTGAAAGATCAACTCATTATTCCCCTGCCACAAGGTATAGGGAATCCTCAGCAATGCTAGCCACAAGGTATAGGGAATCCTCAGCAATGCTAGCGCAATATGTCACTGAAAGATCAACTCATTATTCCCCTGCCACAAGGTATAGGGAATCCTCAGCAATGCTAGCGCAATATTAAAGCAATATGTCACTGAAAAACTGAACGTATTTATGAAATTAAAATCAAGTTTTCTTTTTTGTTACGTTTATTGTTTTCATAAGTCAAGTCTAAAAATTGAACTGAAAACATATTTGCAATTTGCTTTGAGCATTCTTTAAATCATGCAGATCTCAGTTTTAAAAACCTCTTGGTAAGACCAACGAGACTAATAGAGACATAGCCGTGGTTTGTGCAAATAACAGACCGCTAAATAGACATGACGGCATGATTAATATAAAGATGAATGGGAATATAACAATAGGTAGATGACAGTAAGCAGCTGAGTGGTGACTGGTGTGATGGGGAGACAGCAGCAGCTGAGGAGGCTGAGGAGGAGGAGGAGGAGGGGGGGGGCTCATAGAAGCAGACACACCTGAGCGCTAGCCATACCTGTGTCTCACTGAGCATTACATGAGGTACGAGTCACCATAACGCCACATCCCACACAGCTTACCAGAATGTCACATCACCTGCTGCTCTGACCGCAGCTATACTGGCTTGAGAATGACTGAAGTGTCTTTGCGAGAGCAATATATCAGATGGACAACAGATGTACTATAGAAAGGTATGTAAAAGACTATAATTAATCAATAAACAAGTCGTAAACAGAGTGACAAATAGTGGCTCACGGCTTAAGCTATGGCATATCTTGTGACATGGGAATTGGAAAGGCCTGGGTATGAGCAAAGCTTAATTACGATTTTCTGTGGCAAAATTTGCACCTTGGGATATATTTCTCTATTTACCCATTCCATTTTAGCATTAATCAATAAATGCCAGAAGCTGATAGAGGAGAGAACAGAATTAGATTTTACGATAATTATTTACCTTTATAAATGAGGCTAACATATTTCACATACAACAACATGGGATTCACATGGGAGCAGAACCAAGCACTCACACAGTTCTGACTGGTCTGGTCTGCTATCAGCGCTATATAAGTTTATTATTATTACTTAACCACATAATCTACTGCATACCTAACCACATGATCCACTGCATACCTAACCATATGATCCACTGCATACCTAACCATATGATCCATTCCATACCTAACCATATGATCCACTCCATACCTAACCATATGATCCAGTCCATACCTAACCATATGATCCACTCCATACCTAACCATATGATCCACTACATACCTAACCATATGATCCATTCCATACCTAACCATATGATCCACTCCATACCTAACCATATGATCCACTCCATACCTAACCATATGATCCACTACATATCTAACCATATGATCCACTGCATACCTAACCATATGATCTACTACATACCTAACCATATGATCCACTCTATACTTAACCATATGATTCACTACATACCTAACCATATGATCCAATACATATCTAACCATATGATCCACTCCATACCTAACCACATGATCTACTCCATACCAAACCATATGATCCACTCCATACCTAACCATATGATTCACTCCATACCTCACCATACCTAACCATTTGATCCACTCCATACCTAACCATATGATCCAATACATATCTAACCATATGATCCACTGCATACCTAACCATACCTAACCATATGATCCACTACATACCTAACCATATGATCCACTACATATCTAACAATATGATCCACTCCATACCTAACCATATGATCCACTATATATCTAACCATATGATCCACTGCATACCTAACCATACCTAACCATATGATCCACTACATACCTAACCATATGATCCACTACATATCTAACCATATGATCCACTCCATACCTAACCATATGATTCACTCCATACCTAACCATATGATCTACTCCATACCTAACCATATGATCCACTCCATACCTAACCATATGATCCACTTCATACCTCATCATACCTAACCATATGATCCACTTCATACCTAACCATACCTAACCATATGATCCACTACATACCTAACCATATGATCGACTACATACCTAACCAAATTATCCACTATACAGTCAATCATATACTCCACTATAAGACAACCTTGTTATCCACTATACAACCAACCTAATAATACACTGTACAAACATATAATACATTATACAAACAATAATATAATACACTATACAAACAGTCACATATTTAGATATACAAACTGTGTTATCATCTATACAACCTTATAGTCGACAATACAACAAAGCCTTTAATTCACTACATACGCCATCTCTCTTCCTGGCTTACAATGTGGATCTGCTCATTAGAGGTTCTGAGACAAGCTTTAATTGTGTATTGAATAGCTTAATTATCCACGGTAAAGCCTTCACTAATAATTCCCTTAATAGCATATGATCTGCTTGTAAGACATCCGGAGCTAGGCTTGCGTACTCTAAGTTAAAGTTAGAGAGGTAAATTATAAAATTACTCATTCGTTGATGAAAACAATGTCACGCGGTTTCGGAAAGGGTTTGGGTTTTATGTCTTTACTTTAAATGATACATCTATTCATTTATTCATTTGTTATTTATTTATTCATTCATCAGGTAAGAAATCATCATTCTTCACACAGGCGAAATTTATCCTGGAATATGATAGCGGATTTTGATGGTGTTTAAATAAATTTATTTCTTAACATGTGGTCATCCATTAAGTTATAGTTGATGGTGCACCCTTCCATGCAGCACTGAGAGATCGACAACATACTCTGCTAAACCAATTGGTATCCCCAAATTAATCTATAATGAGAAGCCAGGCGAATCCAATTACAGGAAATTATTTTACGGATTGCTTAGGAGTTACTTAATGAAGCTTTGTAAAATGAAACGAATTGATCCATATGTGAATAAATTATTTGTGACCAATTTATTTTTGAAAGACTTATTCGTGAATGACTTTATATATTGAATATTAAGTAACATTTTGGAAGACTGGTTTATCATTAAATGGTTTTCCTTCATTTC
The DNA here is from genome assembly GCA_949316495.1 of Amphiduros pacificus. NCBI lineage: Eukaryota > Metazoa > Annelida > Polychaeta > Phyllodocida > Hesionidae > Amphiduros > Amphiduros pacificus. The sequence continues at coordinate 54,372,257 of OX439005.1, read as the reverse complement.
TTACTGAGGAAAATTTCTGAAGTGATTTATTTATGAATGATTTATCTATGAATGATTTATTTGTAAATGATTTATTTGTGAATGGATTATTTGTGAACAATTTATTTTTGAAAGGTTTATTGTGAAAGATTCATTAATGAATGACTTTATATATTGAATATTAAGTAACATTTAGGAAGACTGGTTTATCATTAAATGGTTTTCCTTCATTTCTGTTCAGAAAGGCGACCACCGAGGAAAAGGGGTTATTCCTGAAGTGATTTATTTATGAATGATTTATTTGTGAATGATTTATTTGTGATCAAATTATTTTTGCGAAAGGTTTATTTATGAATGACTTTTTATATTGAATATTAAGTAACATTTTGGAAGGTCAATTGCAATGGAGTATTCTTCTCCTCATAAAGAGATAATTCTCTAGCACAAAAAATGATCTCTACACTTTTTTTCAGATAAATGTGAAGGTTAGAAACTAACATGAAAAGGAGTGAGGAGGCCGAGTCAGATTATGACCTAGACTGGGATGAAGGGTCTCACCAAGACATAGAGACTCTGACGTCCTCAGACACGGATGAGATACTGTCCTTGGCGGAGGACAGGGACCTGTGCACGTCAGCAGACGCTGAGGACCTCTTCTGGGAGTACACGCCGGATAATGACCTGCCAGTCAGCTTCATCTCAAAGACTGAATCATCCCACCTTCAAAGTGAACAGCAAGCAATAGAACCTGGGCAACACCGGCATAATATCGGCAACAACGACGGCTATAACTCTGAAGGTGTCTCTATCTCTAGTAACAGTCTCGTTAACCTTCATAGAAGGCAGATTCCGGATATAGAGAGATGTGTTTGCCCAACTCCCGGAAGAGTTTTGGAAATCGAAACCTCGGATTGTGCCCAAGGGGAACATTCAACACCAATCACATCTTTCCTAAATCTACGTCATGAAAGCGACACAGACGAAGCAACTATTAGGAAATCTAGTACAAAGTCCTTGGACTTGTACCCTATCTCAGCAGAATATTACATGGAGGTACCCTATCATTCACCTCCTGTCTGTGTGGAACTCTCAACCTTGAGGTTAAGACCAAGTTCAGCACCAATTTATTCTTTTTCAGGAACAATGATCCACAAATAACATTGATTCTATTATATATTTTTTTTGGTTTCTATTTTATAACTATTTTCTCCCTATTTTCTCTTGATCTGAAAATGAGAAGATAAAAAGTTATAACATAAGATGTATTTGCTTCATGAATGGTCAATAATTTGTTTTAAAATAATTTGAACATTTTGAACAGTGTACCGCGTAGATGAGCAATCTAAGACCTTCGTGTTTTCAATTATGAGATATACTTATGAAAATCTAAATATTTTCTTTGCATAATTCATTTAACGTACACACCTAGTTCGTAGTATTGCTTTTTTAATCTCAAAATCTAAATTTCATAGAACAGATTTGAAGATACCCGTCAGGCCGAGTTTTTTTTTGAGTTTTTTTTTTTTTTTTTGACTGGTTCCTCGTACTTCATTACATGATCCTGTGTTCAGCATTAATTCAACCGCTCATAACCATTTTACGCCAAATTCATCATTAAATTACGTGAAATGCTCTATTTCATATATATTGGATTCTGCAAAATAAATGTCTGAAATTTTGATTGGTTGATAATCGATCGAAGTGTGAATTTTCGATAAAAGTAAAATATATGTGTTTGTACTTAGCTTTGAATAAGCGATTTCCACTGTGTGGAGTATACATGTTTTGTAATTGTCATCGATTTTGAAAACATTTTTTATTTTGGTGCAAAATAATGTGGGTCAGTGAAATAATGTGGGTCAGTGAAATAATGTGGGTTAGACAAATAATGTGGGTCAGACAAATAATGTAGGTCAGACAAATAATGTGGGTCAGTCATAGAAATTATGTGGGTCAGACAAATAATGTGGGTCAGACAAATAATGTGGGTCAGACAAATAATGTGGGTCAGACAAATAATGTGGGTCAGACAAATAATGTGGGTCAGACAAATAATGTGGGTTAGACAAATAATGTGGGTCAGACAAATAATGTAGGTCAGACAAATAATGTGGGTCAACTCAAATAATGTGGGTCAGACAAATAATGTGGGTCAGACAAATAATGTGGGTCAGACAAATAATGTGGGTCAGACAAATAATGTGGGTCAGACAAATAATGTGGGTCAGACAAATAATGTGGGTTAGACAAATAATGTGGGTTAGAATATCCAGGGCAACAGTTTGGTCAGACTCTTTTGTCCAAAGTACACCACGTTCTCCAGACTTGTATAGATGTTGGCTGTTTAGTCTTATTTTGTCTAAAACAAGTGCCTTCGGCTGGGAGGCTGGGAAGTGATGCTGTCCCTCACTGTTGTAGCTATCCCTCACCTGTGCAGCTGTCTCTCAATTGTGCAGCTAACTCTCACCTATTCAGCCATCCCTCGGCTATACAGCTATCTCTCACATGTGCAGCTGTCTCTCACTTGTGCAACTACCACGTGTGCAGCTGTCATTCAGTTGTGCAGTTGTCTCTCACTGTTGTAACTATCTCTCACCATGTGCAGCTATCTCTCCCCATGTGCAGCTATCTCTCCCCATGGGCAGCTATCTCTCCCCATGTGCAGCTATATCTCCCCATGTGCAGCTATCTCTCCCCATGTGCAGCTATCTCTCAAACTGCGCAGCTATATCTCATAATGTGCAGCTGTCTCTCCCCATGTGCAGCTATCTCTCCCCATGTGCAGCTATCTCTCACCATGTGCAGCTGTCTCTCACTTGTGCAACTACCATGTGTGCAGCTGTCATTTAGTTGTGCAGTTGTCTCTCACTGTTGTAACTATCTCTCACCATGTGCAGCTATCTCTCCCCATGTGCAGCTATCTCTCCCCGTGTGCAGCTATCTCTCACCGTGTGCAGCTATGTCTTACCATGGGCAGCTGTCTCTCCCACAGCTATCTCTTATTTATACAGCTATCTCTTATTTATGCAGCTATCTCTTATTTATGCAGTTATCTCTTATTTATGCAGCTATCTCTTATTTATGCAGCTATCTCTTGCTGTTGTAGCAGTCTATCACTTGCTATCTCTCACTTGTGCAGCTATCTCTGCATTTCACCCATATAGACCCCTTTGTACAAAACCTAGCAGGGCCTCAATAAGTAGGTCAATAAATAGGTCAATTTACCGATGGTTGAAAACAAAGCTCTAATACAGAAATATAGGCAATTTGTGGGTACAATTTCACATCTAACATGATTCTGACAAAAAAATAAGTGATAATTGTGCCATTCATAATATGCTAAAAGCGCAACCCTTCACAAAAACTTGCAAAACAAAAGTGAAGTGGAGATTAGTTTAGCGTCACTTCCACCAGAGGGCAGGCAACGTGGTGACGAAACAGCGAGATCACACACTCTTATCAGTGGCGACTTTTATCGCGGCCAATACTCATATAGCAACTTTTTTTTTTTTTTCAAATCTCGTCACCCTTCCTCTCTGATCACGTTCATGCTTTTTTTAATATATGTATGTAATGAAGGAGTGCATTAAATTGACATGTAAACACCGAAATGATGGTGTTATTGATAATATAGATGGCACCACATCCTGGTGACCTCACAAGAATTAGCGGGAATATTTGTACATCATTCTTATTAAACATCACACAGATCTGCTGGTAGTGCCAGCATTAATATGTCTCAAGAGGCTAAGAATATAAATCATTAATGGTTAATAATTAACCCATTGCAAGAAATAGTCTGTCATAACTGTGCTCATGTCTTTCTGAGACATGTCACACTACGCCTTTCCTCCCTAAGAAGGTAACGGCATCATAAGCCGAATGCCACCAACGTCAATACGGGCCGAGGTTGATGGGAGGATGCACTAATATTTCATTGGTGAAAATATTAATGTACATCCATACTCAGTAATATATAATGATCTGTTAAAAAATCGCATGACACGAGACTGGGTCATTTCACAATATTTGAAACATTTAATTTCTGTGTTTGTTAGAAAATTAGCATATTCCAAATCCATGAATTCTGGTTTCCTTGCGATTTTCTGATCAGACAAAATAACAAACAAAAACTCAAACACAAATTATAAAATATTTCAATAAAGTCATATCGAGATCCATGCATTCACCATTTTCTCTGCATCCTTTTACATATTATATCATTAACTCATATATGCTCAATTTGAAAACAATATTTTGTATATTTGGGTGGCAGATGTCAACCACTAGACTATAAAAGCCCATATATTTCATTCTGTGTATGTGCTCTATGCAGTTATTTTATGTTTTTTTTCTCCTCTGATCTTGACCATATTGCTGTATAGCATGACAATAGAACTGCGTGTCACCTTTGTTACAGCTCATTTCATTGTGTGCGGTTTATCATCTGCACTGGACGCCTCTCTATCAAGAGAAACAACATTATCAAACGAAATTTATGCTTGAGGCATTCCGATTCGACGAATCTGTTCTTTTCTTAATGCCTAAAGTCAACATTGACCCAACACTACACGTACGGTGTACCAACCACTGTAAATTAAGAATTTAATCCTAATCTTAGACCTAATCTGGACCAAAGGCTTCTCAAACACTCATAAAAACAAGTTTTCTTTATTCAAGTAGTTTTAATCAAAATTAAGTAGATTATTCATACATATATATTATAGTTTCTTTTCATATCCTTCACCCTTATCGACTTGATTACTAAAATCGTTCAACGCCACTGTCACCATTCGCAATTTTGCTACTTTGGTTTGATCACAAGAGTAATATTCATGAGTAATATTCAAGAGTAATATCCATGAGTAATATTCATGCGTAATATCCATGAGTAATATCCATGGGTAATATCCATGAGGAATATCCATGAGTAATATCCATGGGTAATATCCATGGGTAATATTCATGAGTAATATCCATGAGTAATATCCATGAGTAATATTCATGAGTAATATTCATGAGTAATATCCATGAGTAATATTCATGAGTAATATCCATGAGTAATATCCATGAGTAATATCCATGGGTAATATCCATGGGTAATATTCATGAGTAATATTCATGAGTAATATTCATGAGTAATATTCATGAGTAATATTCAGGAGTAATATCCATGAGTAATATCCATGAGTAATATACATGGGTAATATTCATGAGTAATATCCATGAGTAATATCCATGAGTAATATTCATGAGTAATATCCATGAGTAATATCCATGAGTAATATCCATGAGTAATATCCATGAGTAATATCCATGAGTAATATCCATGAGTAATATCCATGGGTAATATCCATGAGTAATATCCATGACAAATAATGTGGGTCAGACAAATAATGTGGGTCAGACAAATAATGTGGGTCAGACAAATAATGTGGGTTAGACAAATAATGTGGGTTAGACAAATAATGTGGGTTAGACAAATAATGTGGGTCAGAAAAATGTGAAAAATATAAACAACATGCAAGAGATATATTTCGGCCAGGAATATAAAACCACATATAAAACAGACACTTTATCAAGATGTGCTACGTGCCAAAAGGCATAGACGGACACAAGTAAAAGAACCCCTAAAATCTGTACCTATAGCAGAATATCCAGGGCAACAGTTTGGTCAGACTCTTTTGTCCAAAGTACACCACGTTCTCCAGACTTGTATAGATGTTGGCTGTTTAGTCTTATTTTGTCTAAAACAAGTGCCTTCGGCTGGGAGGCTGGGAAGTGATGCTGTCCCTCACTGTTGTAGCTATCCCTCACATGTGCAGCTGTCTCTCAATTGTGCAGCTAACTCTCACCTATTCAGCCATCCCTCGGCTATACAGCTATCTCTCACATGTGCAGCTGTCTCTCACTTGTGCAACTACCACGTGTGCAGCTGTCATTCAGTTGTGCAGTTGTCTCTCACTGTTGTAACTATCTCTCACCATGTGCAGCTATCTCTCCCCATGTGCAGCTATCTCTCCCCATGGGCAGCTATCTCTCCCCATGTGCAGCTATATCTCTCCATGTGCAGCTATCTCTCCCCATGTGCAGCTATCTCTCAAACTGCGCAGCTATATCTCATAATGTGCAGCTGTCTCTCCCCATGTGCAGCTATCTCTCACCATGTGCAGCTATCTCTCCCCATGTGCAGCTATCTCTCACCATGTGCAGCTGTCTCTCACTTGTGCAACTACCATGTGTGCAGCTGTCATTTAGTTGTGCAGTTGTCTCTCACTGTTGTAACTATCTCTCACCATGTGCAGCTATCTCTCACCATGTGCAGCTATCTCTCCCCATGTGCAGCTATCTCTCCCCGTGTGCAGCTATCTCTCACCGTGTGCAGCTATGTCTTACCATGGGCAGCTGTCTCTCCCACAGCTATCTCTTATTTATACAGCTATCTCTTGTTTATGCAGCTATCTCTTATTTATGCAGTTATCTCTTATTTATGCAGCTATCTCTTATTTATGCAGCTATCTCTTGCTGTTGTAGCAGTCTATCACTTGCTATCTCTCACTTGTGCAGCTATCTCTGCATTTCACCCATATAGACCCCTTTGTACAAAACCTAGCAGGGCCTCAATAAGTAGGTCAATGAATAGGTCAATTTACCGATGGTTGAAAACAAAGCTCTAATACAGAAATATAGGCAATTTGTGGGTACAATTTCACATCTAACATGATTCTGACAAAAAATAAGTGATAATTGTGCCATTCATAATATGCTAAAAGCGCAACCCTTCACAAAAACTTGCAAAACAAAAGTGAAGTGGAGATTAGTTTAGCGTCACTTCCACCAGAGGGCAGGCAACGTGGTGATGAAACAGCGAGATCACACACTCTTATCAGTGGCGACTTTTATCGCGGCCAATACTCATATAGCAACTTTTTTTTTTTTTTCAAATCTCGTCACCCTTCCTCTCTGATCACGTTCATGCTTTTTTTAATATATGTATGTAATGAAGGAGTGCATTAAATTGACATGTAAACACCGAAATGATGGTGTTATTGATAATATAGATGGCACCACATCCTGGTGACCTCACAAGAATTAGCGGGAATATTTGTACATCATTCTTATTAAACATCACACAGATCTGCTGGTAGTGCCAGCATTAATATGTCTCAAGAGGCTAAGAATATAAATCATTAATGGTTAATAATTAACCCATTGCAAGAAATAGTCTGTCATAACTGTGCTCATGTCTTTCTGAGACATGTCACACTACGCCTTTCCTCCCTAAGAAGGTAACGGCATCATAAGCCGAATGCCACCAACGTCAATACGGGCCGAGGTTGATGGGAGGATGCACTAATATTTCATTGGTGAAAATATTAATGTACATCCATACTCAGTAATATATAATGATCTGTTAAAAAATCGCATGACACGAGACTGGGTCATTTCACAATATTTGAAACATTTAATTTCTGTGTTTGTTAGAAAATTAGCATATTCCAAATCCATGAATTCTGGTTTCCTTGCGATTTTCTGATCAGACAAAATAACAAACAAAAACTCAAACACAAATTATAAAATATTTCAATAAAGTCATATCGAGATCCATGCATTCACCATTTTCTCTGCATCCTTTTACATATTATATCATTAACTCATATATGCTCAATTTGAAAACAATATTTTGTATATTTGGGTGGCAGATGTCAACCACTAGACTATAAAAGCCCATATATTTCATTCTGTGTATGTGCTCTATGCAGTTAATTTATGTTTTTTTTCTCCTCTGATCTTGACCATATTGCTGTATAGCATGACAATAGAACTGCGTGTCACCTTTGTTACAGCTCATTTCATTGTGTGCGGTTTATCATCTGCACTGGACGCCTCTCTATCAAGAGAAACAACATTATCAAACGAAAATTATGCTTGAGGCATTCCGATTCGACGAATCTGTTCTTTTCTTAATGCCTAAAGTCAACATTGACCCAACACTACACGTACGGTGTACCAACCACTGTAAATTAAGAATTTAATCCTAATCTTAGACCTAATCTGGACCAAAGGCTTCTCAAACACTCATAAAAACAAGTTTTTTTTATTCAAGTAGTTTTAATCAAAATTAAGTAGATTATTCATACATATATATTATAGTTTCTTTTCATATCCTTCACCCTTATGGACTTGATTACTAAAATCGTTCAACGCCACTGTCACCATTCGCAATTTTGCAACTTTGGTTTGATCACAAGAGTAATATTCATGAGTAATATTCAAGAGTAATATCCATGAGTAATATTCATGCGTAATATCCATGAGTAATATCCATGGGTAATATCCATGAATAATATCCATGAGTAATATCCATGGGTAATATCCATGGGTAATATTCATGAGTAATATCCATGAGTAATATCCATGAGTAATATTCATGAGTAATATCCATGAGTAATATCCATGAGTAATATCCATGGGTAATATCCATGGGTAATATTCATGAGTAATATTCATGAGTAATATTCATGAGTAATATTCAGGAGTAATATCCATGAGTAATATCCATGAGTAATATACATGGGTAATATTCATGAGTAATATCCATGAGTAATATCCATGAGTAATATACATGAGTAATATCCATGAGTAATATCCATGAGTAATATCCATGAGTAATATCCATGAGTAATATCCATGAGTAATATCCATGAGTAATATCCATGGGTAATATCCATGAGTAATATTCATGGGTAATATCCATGAGTAATATCCATGAGTAATATCCATGAGTAATATTCATCAGTAATATCCATGGGTAATATCCATGGGTAATATTCATGAGTTATATTCATGAGTAATATTCATGAGTAATATTCATGAGTAATATCCATGGGTAATATCCATGGGTAATATTCATGAGTAATATCCATGGGTAATATCCATGGGTAATATTCATGAGTAATATACATGAGTAATATTCATGAGTAATATACATGAGTAATATTCATGAGTAATATCCATGAGTAATATTCTTGAGTAATAATTATGAGTAATATTCATGAGTAATATTCATGAGTAATATTCATGAGTAATATTCATGAGTAATATTCATGAGTAATATTCACGAGAATGCTTGTGTCAATGACATTGTTAGCATTGCATTTTTGGGCGGTCTCTGCGAGGACCGGCCACTTGGCATTTACTTCATTTCTGGAAGGAAATTGACTTCATGCCAGTTCCAAGACGTAGGTTTTGGAGACGGCATAAGACGGTTCGTCTACCACCAGAGAGTGGATCACAGAGTCTCCTTGGATCAAGGTCTCACGCATTCCATATTTGGACGGACTCCTGTGCACAAACGGTATCTGATTCTTTAATTTTTCACATCGGATTTGGACAGTGCGCCTTTTGTGGATGACCTCCTGCTTATGGTTGTAGTAATATGTTTCACAGTTCACGCCTTTGTAAGTGGCCTTGAGGGCCGCAAAACCATCCCTAGGCGAGCTGAGGAACAGCCCCCCTAGGGGGCGTGGGTGCGGCGGAAACATTATAGACTTCAGATATGCAAATGAGTGAAATTCCTTGGAACTGTCCCAAATGTGAGTGTCATTCTCCATGTAGAATTGGACATCAATGTACGGCCAATTCCAGGGGTATTTGCTCGTCCTCTTCGTGTGGGCAGAAAAGAATTTGAATCTTGGTCCTGCCGATATCACAAGAAAATCGGGGGCTAAAGATTTTAGGGCAGAATAAAGTTGTTCACGCTTTGTGTGATCAGCCATCACATCAAAGTCATCATCCCAAGGTATGATGTCATGATGGCGGTACGACCCCAGCAGCGTTCCACCATACATGAAGTACGTAATATCCCCTAAGCGGCAAGTCTCGGCAAGCTTGGCCGCCAACGTCATGAGAACGCTCTTCTCATCCGGTGTCAGGAGCGATTTGAATGCCTGTAAAGTCTTCTTCCTCGCCATTTTGTTTTTCACGGTAACAGCCAGGAGGTCACTATCAGCCGGACTCAGAGGAGGAAGGATGGAGTCATAGATTCCTGCATCCTCCTCCTCCTCTTCCTCCTCCATCAGCTTAGATTCATTGTTGACTTTCCTCACCATCGTCTCAAACGGGTCATGGAATGGGTGCAGTCTGTAGTGATAGTCCGCCCCGTCCCCGTCAGACGTCGCTGCTTCATCTATTTCCGACCTTCTGCTTCCTCCTGACAGAGACCACAGTAACAACAGAGGCAGGCCCAACATGGCACACCAGCGCCACCTGTGTTTGTAAACTGATGCCATTCTCATGTCTGAGTCTGGTGGTGCTATCTCAGCATCTGGAATAGATACCAAACATATTTACATAAAACAATATAACCATGTCACAAAGTGTGCGCTGTATCAATTTCAGAGCCAAGGAAAACACAAAAAACCTATTATTTTCTCCATAGCTTATCTCTGATATTAAAAACAAGTTATATACAAAAAGTGATCCTGATCATGGAGTTAGAGGTATTATGTCTACCATCCTATTCACAAAATGACACAAAAGACACGTTCCGTTTATCCCTATCACCATGTATTATACACATTGTTCATGATAAGTTTACCATCTGAAATACAATATCTTATATACAAGTGTTCAGAGGTCACAGGCAATTTTACAGAGATTTGGGGTATGCTTAAATGATATGACGTCATAAAAACAAGCTCCCTGGAATCCACCATAATGCATCTGCCACTAGTATTATTATTGTGTTTGCTGAAAGTGGACTCTTATGGCCATTGTCGTGGACTGTAAAGTTGTTAGACATGTACCAATAGACAGACACTAATATTTGATATTTTGATTGACCACGTTCCAGCACGTGACCACCTCCCAGCACGTGACCATCTCCCAGCACGTGACCATCTCCCAGCACGTGACCATCTCCCAGCACGTGATCACCTCCCAGCACGTGACCATCTCCCAGCACATGACCATCTCCCAGCACGTGACCATCTCCCAGCACGTGACCATCTCCCAGCACGTGATCATCTCCCAGCACGTGATCACCTCCTTGCACGTGATCATCTCCCAGCACGTGACCATCTCCCGGCACGTGATCACCTTCCTGCACGTACCACGAAGGACTGGACGCCCATGCGGTTCTCTGGGGCACATGCGCTGATGTATATTGTGACTTTTTTGCTGATGTATATTGTGACATTTTTGATAATGCATATCAATTTTATTGTTTTAACCCATTTCAAAACCTTTATTTCATAATATATGTCACTTATCAACGATATATTTCGTTTATTATCATTCCCTTATGAATATTTTTTTTCATGGAAAAGGGTTCAAGCAAAATATTGATCATTAATTATAAAAAGAAAATCAACAATAATTTTTGTATTTTGTTTATGTTTACATCATTTCCCCCGACACTTTGAACGTATTGAATATTTCTGGAATGTCTGTCGTGGATCTTCCTTTTTTTAGCTTTAGTGGAAGTTCATGTATCATCCCCCGACGTTGATAAGCTGGTGAGTTGTGATTAAGGCGAGCTGACAAGTGGCGTTTATGTTTGATACATGGGGTCACAGTTACCCCAGCCATCAGTCCGCCGGGGTGGCATGATCCTCGGCGGGGATAGAAAGGTCACAGCAATTATATCACCACTGTCACACATCAACTACACCCGGTACTCAGTATTTCTGCACAGCACATCCAAGCTTCATATGCAAAGTATAACGCACCATTGCGTGCTAGGCCACAGAGAGACATTACTGCAATATTCAACCAACCAGCAGCCGCCATGTTTTTGTTCAGTGTTGTTATGGTTTGGCTAGCGCTACCGCTATCACAAATGATTTTCCCGGTAATACAATACGTGTGAATGCTTTCGTCACTCTCCCCTATTCAAATTGTTAATCCCCAAATATCTGACTGTTCGTTACTCTAACGTTTCAGGGCATCATTAGAAATTGGAAGCATATTCACA